>PVJX010003842.1:0-102698 GCA_004027295.1 Dolichotis patagonum
GGGTCCGAGAGTTTCGGGTCCCAAAGAGACAGCCTCAATTTTGCTGTTGAAATTATTTGGCTGCAAGTAATTTAAATGATGGTAGTGTTTTCCTGAGAGTTCTTGTGTGTGCCTACTTGGGAATCCTTGTAAAAAGACCGAAGCAATAGATTCTCTTATTTTAAAGCACAATGTTGTTTTTATTGCTATAGTTGACCATTCATAGCTGTGAGTTCTGCATCTGTGGATTCAACTAACCTTGGACAGAAAATATTTGGGGAGAAAGCTGTGTCTGTACCAAACATGTAAAGGCCTTTTGTCCTATTATTATTACCCAGGCAGTACAGGATAACAGCTATTTTCATACCACTTAGATTGCATTGGATATAAGTAGTCTAGGGATGACTTAAAGTACACTGTGTGTAGGTTGTATGCAAATAATATACCATTTTATATCAGGGACTGAGCATTTATCAATTTTGGTATGGGTCAAGGAGGTCGTGAAACCAATCCCCAAGGATACTAAGAAATCACTGCAGTAAATTTAGCAATTAAGTAAGTCACCATAATGCTATCTTGCAAATAAAATATTTACTAATTTCAATTTAATAGTTCTCCTATAGGGTCACTAACATGTTTAATTCTTATATATTTTTATAAGTTCCTAAATAAATTGTATCTAATGGCCAGAATCAGCTGTCCCAGTTCTCAAGAGTGAAGCATCGTGTACAGGAGGTGGGGATTCCTTTCATTAAACTGCATGCCTGTGAGTCAGGTTCCATCAGGTCACTGTTTTTCTGTAGTTCCTTCACAATTAAGCTGTCAAAACTCCTTCAGGTTCCCCTGAAATCTGTCCTTTGGTGAAGGAAAGAAACATCAGGGCAGTGCACAGCGCATGGTAGAGATCTGTCACAGCATAGCTCCAAGGACTCAAAGAATGAGACGATCCCTCCTATGTGCTCTTAACTTTTGACCCCACCCTCAGTAGACCTTGAAGACTTGAGATGATAGTGTCTTCTGACAAAGGCTCCATCCTTCTTTCTAGACCCTATCCATTGGCTCAGCAGTTAGTCTCCTCGGGATTTAGACTCTAGATATGACCTTTCCAACATTTCTAACCAGTATAAAAACGGAGAGAATGTGAAAACACCTCCTGTTGTGCTCAGTTTGAAGAGCATATATGGGTATACAGGTGGGGGCTTGCTGCTCTATTTCCCTGACTTATCCTACTCTCAGAACTGTACAAAGTCACAGCCTGTGAGAAATACTGTAACTACACTCCCAGTTGAAATACAAAGCACTGGGAGTTCTTTCTTCTGCCATTTTTTTGGTCTTTGGTTATGCTGGTGGTGGCCCGCCTAGCTTCCAGTTCTGTGGAGGCGCCATCTTGCCCCCATCCCTCTTGCCTCAGGCAGTTCTTTAGTATGGGGCTCTGACCCTGCAGAGTTGCCCCCGACACTGTAGTATCCAGTTTCACAAATCATCTTTTGACCTTTTATCACTCTACCCTCTGGGTATCACCCATACTGGAAATCTCACTCACATGGAGCACATGGAAATAAGATCTGTCTCAAAGGCATGGTTCACAGTGGCAGAATCACATTCAGCTCTTTAAAGGCAGACCTCCAGGATTTCTCCTGCGACTGTTAAAATATTCAAAACAATAGCTTTGTATTTTACTTTCTTCCTACTGCCCCGGTAATTTCTAGTGTGACTCTTTGTCCAACCATCACAAACTTTGGGAGGCCAACCTGATAATTTTCACATACAGACTTCACCCCTACCCTCCCAGTATTCCTGCCTCTAACTTTGTCTTGTCCCACACCCCCTTTGGTTTGTTTTTTTAAAGATCTCAACACTATTTATTTATGTATTTATTTATGTAGGAGGTGCTGGAAATCCAGCCCACTGACCTATACCCTAACCCTGGAACCTTTGAACCTACAGTGTAATTAATTTATTAGAATGTTTTAATGTATATTTTTTTCAAAATTTCCTTACTATGATGTTAGCTTTATGAGAACAAGGATTTTTGTCTGTTTGTTTTTTGATGTAATACAAATATCTAGAACATTTCATGACACAAGACACTCAACAAATATTTGTTGAACAAATAACTGCGTAATACTTCATCCAGCCCCTAAGGTAAAAGCTTAAATAAGAATGTCTCCTAGCTAGTACCATAGACCCTCAATGCGAAGGGCTAACATTTATAAACATATTCCAAGTATCTCATCTACAAGTCTTAAGCAAACTCTTAGGTCATTTACTTTCTGGTCAGATTCTTAAAATGAAGCCTTCTCATTAGCTGTGTAAACACTGCAGATGAGAGAAAATTCCTCATCCAGCAGGTTCAGTGCTGTGCGGCACAGAAATTAGGGTACCTTTGTCTCAGATGCACGCCCAGTAGGTTTCCCACTTCACTGGAACATGCTTTTGTTTGTTTAATCGAGAGTTCACTAACAACAGGAGTGACCACAGCAAATGTAATGATACATTTATTCTTTTCAAAATGCTCTTCTACAATGTACTTCAAGCAACTTACAAAAATGCCTACAAAAGAGAATTCAAATCTAAAGGATTGCAGTATCAAAGATTCCATCTGTTTCACTTTGTTTCAAGTGGCAGAAAGATTTACACTTAATAGGTACATATCATAGGAAGATTTCTGAGTATAAGGAGGAATGTTCTAAAAATGAGACTCTTTGAGAAATAAAACAAATGCCTTGTATATGGAGGGCCCTAGTCACTGGCAGGATGTCCTTGGGGGATGAATGCCACCTGCCAGAGATGATGTAGAGGACATTGCAGGAGTGAGTGAAAAGTCAGAATGACCTTGGAGGTCTTCCCCGGGCTGGGTTTTATAAGACCAATGGGTTACAATGAGTCAGTTTCTTAACTTGTTTCTATTGGAAGAACAGGAATCACATGTTAGCTGGTAGGTGAGGGTTATGTTTTGGATCATGAATCTCCCCCAAAGGTTATGAGTTGAAGGCTAAGTCACCAGCCTGGGACACTATGTGAAGGTGGTGGAACTTTTTGGAGGTGGAGCCTAGTGGGATAAAGTTAGGTTGTTAGGGGTGTACCCTTGAAGGAGGTTGCTCTGTCCTCTCTCCTTCACAAGCAGCTTTTTTTCTATCATGAAGTTTCACCTCACCACAGGCCCAAAGGCAGCAGAGACAACTGACCATGGACTGAAACCTCTGAAATTATGACCCAAAGTAATTTTTTCCTTTTCTTAAATTGATTTTGATTGATTAGTATTTTGTCACAATGATGGGATGTTAAGCTAATGGGAAACTGAGGCATGAAAAAACTGAACAGATGACCCAAGTTTTCAGAATGAAAATTCATGAAAAGAACACCCATATTTTTGAGTTTCATTTTTCCTTCACATCAGATATAATTAGCTTTCAAAGTGAAAAGTATCAATCAAATGTGAAGGGCAAGGCAGGAATGTTTCCATATTCTTTCTACTTGAATAAAAAGGAATCTGCCTCCTAGCATCAAAAATCACTTTTCAGAATCCAGAATTAAATGGAGATAACCAAATAGGGATGAGCAACCATTTTTAATTGTCTCTCAGAGTAGTTGAAAACATTCCAAAGGGAGAAGATAGAGAATAGATAAAGTGGCCTAGATGCAAAGGTTTAAAGTGGGAGAGATCACTGGCTCTGGGCATGAGGTCATTTAAAACCTTAAAGTTAGCCTAAAATGATGGCACACGCCTGTGATCTAGTGCTCTGGGAAAGTAAGGAAGCGGACTGCTAGCTCAAGCCCAATCTGAGCAATTTAGGAATTTAGTGAGACCCTGTCTCAAAATAAAAAAATTTTAAAAAGGGCTGGAGCTGCACCTCAGTGTGGAAGATTAGTTTAATCGCCAATGTTTATTGCAAATAAAACAAAAACCTTAAAATTATAGTCAATATTGCTAACATGATGCTTTTCAAACAGCTGTTTGTAGTGATACTTCCTACCCATCCCTTCTCCCCTAAGCTCTTGAAAGAGTCATGAAAAATAGTTTTGATCCTTTCTATAAAATGGTACTTGGATCCTCTATAAGGAAAGTGATCATCAGTTCAAACTTCTCACAGGTATCACAGTTGCTACCACCACTCACTTCCTGCTCCCGGATGCAGTGACCAGGGCTGGAAGATATTTTCCAGCCCCAGGAACCCTTAGCAACCCGTATGGTGGAGAAACAGGAAGTTGGGGGTGGTCAGAATTGTATAAATTTCAGTTTCAGGACTTAAAATTTATCTCTTATTACCCTTTACATTCTAGATAATTCAAGGAAGCCCAACACCAGGAGACTATGAGCCCCACTGGAGGATTTTCCTTAGGAAATCCTGAGTCTTTAGCGTTTTGAAGGTAATTCCTCTTATGAACGAGAGTGGTTCTGGTGAATAATTATTTGTGTTTTTGTTCTTCTATCAACTGTAACCCCACCTCCTTCTAAAATTAAGAGGCTTGTGCTGATCACTGCAAAGTTGACGTGCATCGCCTCTACTGCATCGTTAGACATATCTTCACTTATGATTCTTCTTGACCTGGAAATCTTCTTGATGTTGTCTTCATCAAGAATCCTTCTATGGAAAATCTTAGTTGAGCCTGTTACCCCAAGTCTTAGTGGTTCAGGGACACAGTCATCAGTGGAAGAGTTGGACGGAGCTTCCTGCCTAGTTTTGGCGAACCTCTGGTATATGGGGTCAAATATGGCTAGCTCCCTAACTTGCTGCAAGAGTTGCTATGGATTATTTAACCTCTCTGGGCCTCAAGTTGCTGCATGTGCAGAGTACAGATGACACTGTCCGCATTGCAGGTTTGTATCCAGGTATCAGAAAATGGGCATGAAATCACTGCAAAGCAGCAAACACTCAGAAAAGTACTCTTGACAAAGGAGATTCTTTTTAAAGCTCGCTTTCTGCTGGGCAATTGTTACTGTCCCCTGTCTGCTTGGCTCCTTACCAGTGAGACCCAGATGGGCTGTCCCCTCCTCTTCTTGCTTCTTTCTGAAGTCCTTAAGTGGATTAGGAAACCCAGAAAAGCCTCAAGCAGAAATCACCAGCCTATTCAGGGAACCACACTCCAATCTGTTCCATCTTCAAATTCTGCCACATCTCGGACAATACACAAAAACTGGGACGATGATTGCATTGGCACATTGTCAGTCAGGTTTTGATAGTTGTGTCAAAATACCCGAGATAAACAATTTACAATGGGGAAAAGTTTTCCTTTAGGCTCAGGGTTTCAGGGGTCTTAGCCCACGACCACTTGGTTCTGCTGCTTTGGGCCTGTGATGGTCCAGTACATCATGCAGAGTAGGCATTTCACCTTGCTGTGGGCCAGAAGCAAGGAGAAAGAGGCATGGACCAGGGTCACGATGCAAGGTCTGCTCCAAGTAACCTAGGTAGGCCCCACTGCTTAAAGGTTCCACCATCTCCCGGTCATGTCCCATGGTGGTGACCAAGACTTTAACACATAGGCCTTTGGGGACACTTGCAAGCTGCAGCAGACATGACCAAGGATAATTTTCCTAGGAATTAATAGAATCAGCCCTTACTTGGCTCCAGCTGTTACAGTGGTTCAGAAATCCTTTTTGACTATCATCTTGTGAAGCTGGCTTTTGCATTTGTCCCTCAGATGAAGTCTAGAAACTCCTCGAGGGGAGCTACCAAGTCCTACACATATTTGTGCTGTATATAGAGTGCCTGGCACTGGGCCGGGCATACAGTTGGGGCCAGAAAAGACAAAATGATTAATCGAGACTGATTCATGGATGAGTTAATAAATCAATGAGTTAATTGGCTGAGCATTGGGAAGAGGGGACCTTTGAGCATTTAGTCTCATCCTTTGTATAGGATGAGGATGGAAACAGAAGGAAAGATACAGCATGAGCAGAGAGGATTCTAAAAAAGGGGGAACGGCATCCAGCAAAAGCCGGAACTAGAGGCAGCCGGAGCGGTCCCACTGTGAGCAGTCCAACTGTCCAAGTCCGGGCTCTCGGCGCCAATCCCCAATCTCTGAGCCGCCAGGCCTCCCTGGGCTTGGTGTCAGAGCCCATGCTGCTGCCGGGAGCAGTCATGCGTGTTACCTCAGCAGCCCAGGCCTCGAGGAGCCCTGCCAATTTACCTTCCGCTACACGGGCCAAGTCGCTTCATCCAGCAACTCTCCAGTCCCCTGTCCCTCTCTGACATTTGGGGGATGACAGTTCCCAGCCCACAGAGTGTAGTTTGAAGGGAAATGCAAAGGCAACTCCTTTTCCTTTGGCTAAGGACAAGTGACTCCCTGCCCTCTCCGTGTCAGGGTCTTTGTTGACTCTTGATGCCTCATTATGAATAATTTCTGTTCATGTTTTTGCAGTCTTATGAGGCTGCCTCTTCTTTTTTAAGGACACTGCACAGACCCATGACACCAACCCTCAGGACCTGCCCTCAGCAGCCTGTGTAAACCCTATCATGCCAAGTTGCAAATACATTTCTCGGGGTCCTGTTTGTGTGGCTCTTTGCTCTTTGAGAAACCCCAACTGTCATCTGGGGCTGAGCAAAGTGCAACTTCCCCAACTGGTTCTCACTGACTCTAGTTCCACTGTAAATGCTTCTGCTTCTCTCTGTCCTAAAAGCTTAGGACTTAAGGTCACAAGGGCTTCTGCTGTGAAACCAGTTGCTGTCTGGATGAGGCTTCAAGACAACAAAGGCAGGTTCTGCCACCATCCTTGGACAAGCAAGCGGACCTTCCAGATGCCACTTGATGACCCCAGTCACAGTACTTTCACCTCTTCTTCGAGTCATGTGGTTAGTAGCACATCAGACCTCTGGGTTCAAAATTTGCCTCTGCACTTTGCAGGCTGGGAGACTGTGAACAAGTTATTATTTTCTCCGTTTTTTAGTTTTCTCATCTGAAAAACAAGACATGATGCTAGTGTTTACTCGGCAGGGTGGCTGTGAAAATCAGACAGGGTAACAAATGACACACTGGTGACACTAGCACTTGAACACTGCTGGCCACTCTAGTGACCCCAGAGCCCTGCAGTTGCGGCAGCTGCACCTTCATCCTCAGTGCTGACTGCATCAGGGAAACGCGGGATGTTTTCATCTTGGCTCTGCGTCTCCGTAGCTGTGTCTTCGTGGGGAGAACACAGCTGTTCTGTGCCCCAGTTCTCTCATCGGTAAACACAACAGCAACATCTATAGCTACAGAGTTGTTAGAGGAATCTAATGAGGTCATGCACGTGAAAATGCTCCATTTTAAAGGAATACTGTCTAGAGCTTGTGCTTGATCTGTTCTTTCTTATGGAAGAATCCCTGCTTGGAAAAGGGATTCCAGAATTTTCCCTGCTGCAGGATCCCTCGATGGTGAATAAATTCTGCTTCATGTGGCTTTAACATAATTTCTCAGATTTGGTCCTTGCTATGGTCTCAGTGTTGGTTCCCTATGAAACTCATGTTGAACCCTAATCTCCAAAGTCAGACAGTGACTGTATTTGGAAGTCAGGTGTCTGGGAGATAAATAAGATTTGATGAGATCATGAAGTGGGGCCTATGATGGCATCAGTGGCTTTAAAAAGGAGGAAGGGAAACCTGAATGACAAGCTTGCTCTGTCTCACCAGATGATGAGAGGCCTCCCAGCAAGAAGAACAGCACCAGAAGCAATCCCTCAGCTGAGGCCTCCCAGCCTCCAGAATCATAGGCAGAATAAACCTTTATTCTTTGCAAGTCACCCTGCCTGTGGCTTTCATTACAGCAGCAGAAAACAGACTGCTACAGCCTTATGAAAGCATTAGCAAAAAATTATCAGCACCTTGTGAGATAGGAAAGCACCAAGCCAGGGGTCAGTGGGCCACATGCAGGTACAGATCTCCAGAAAGTGTCCCCACTGGAGGCTTCTGAAATTTTTTTGACCAAGGTTTCCCCATCACTAAAGTGAAGTTGATAACTACATTGTCGCTCATTCACTGACTCAATACATTTTACCTGCAGCCTCCTCTGCTTTCCAGCCCACACAGAGCATTAAGTAGATGGATCCCATGAGATGTTCACTGAGGAAGATGACAGGGTTGGTTCCAGATGAAACTCGCATGTCCCTACTTTAGAAGTCTCAACTTTTTCATAAAGTACCCACAATTAAGTTGTTTGGGTGCTATAATTATGGGTACCATATATCCACAACTATAGATAGACCCAAGCAACACGGCAGTAATAATAGGTAAGAATACGTCATAATGGGAACTCTAGAAATGCCATTTCCAGAGGATTTTGTTTTCACTTTACTTCTTTATCAGTACTTCTCATTTGTGAAACCCAAACCAATCATCTCTGGGAGTCCCGGGGGATATCTAAAGTCCTGAGAAATCACTGAATTACAAGAAATCCTTGGTTGAACATGGAGGTATTTGGAGGGGGCATTTCTAGCAAGGACTGGAAACTGTGACCTCTCCCTGCATGCCTTGCCTGATGTGTCTATCTCTGCACTTGTGTCCTTTATAATGTCTTTTGTAATAAACTTGTACACATTAAAAAACAAAACAAAGCGTACAGCTCCGATTTGAGTGCTCCCTCCCTCTATGAGCCCCTCAAAAATACTCTCTTCCTCCCCCAGGAAAAAACTACCCGGTGCACTTATCAGTCCTGGGGATGTGTGGGGGAGCCACCTGTTCCTTTGGTCTCGGTGGAAGCAGGGACTCTGCATCTCAGAAGGGGGAAAGATGGCCATCTTCAGGGGGATCGTGCTATTCTCGCTCCCCTTCCTTCTCAAGCCCAGGAAGCTGAACCAAGGGGAAGGCATGGGCTGCGGTTAGAACCACCGCTTTTACCCCCATCAAGCCACGGAGAGAATCCGGAAGGTGAGCCCCCAGCAGGCTGAGGAGAGGAGTGAAGAGACCTTTCTGTGTGGAAACGCTGCTGCGTCTGGAGGTCAAGCATCAGAAGGGCTTGGTTAACTGGCTGGTGACAAGAATCCTTTTGGGCCATTGTGCCGGGCAGCAGGTGTGTGGGGGCAGTCACCTGCCAACCACACAGTGTGCTAGAGAAGATGCTTCACTAGACCACAAGTGGTGAGCAGAGGAAACAGGATGCCCATGAAAGCAGATGGAAAATTGAGTGTCAGGGAAAAAGGCAAGTAAGGTAAAACAAGACATGAAGGAAAGGCTTTGCAAAAGTAAACAAAAACAACAAACAGCAACCGTGACTGCGTGCAGAGAGGAAAAGCCTTTCTTCATGCACTCCACCAACTCTGCGTTTGGGGTTTGGTTGCTGCTTCTTGGATGGAGAACCAAGAAACTGGAACAAGGACCATGAAAGATTTATATCTTTTGACCTGGAGATTAAATCTCTAAGAACATAATTGAGAGCGGTTGAGAGTGCATTTCAGTGACAGAGTATTTACCTAGGGTTCAATCCCCAGTGTTGTAAAGGAAGAAAGAAAGAATGGGAAAGAAAGAAGAGAAGAAAGTCAGTAAAATTCTGTATTACAAAAAGAAGAAAGATAAAAGGACAGATTCTACTCAAAGTTTAAAATTTTAAAATATATATATATTTATAAAATTTTACCTTAGGTTGAAATTACAAATACATAAATATAAATTGCATCCCTAATATATAGAGGATTTTTAGAGCAATGAAAATAGTCCATGAAATTATAATGTTGGATACACATATTACACACTATGCACTGGTCCAAACGCTAAGAGTGAGTCTTAACATAACTATGGACTGGATGATAATGATGTGCCAGTGTGTCACTGGCTGTAATAATTGTAGCAGTCTGGTCTGGGACGCGGTTGTTTGGGGATGAAATGTAGATATAAATATACAGGTGTAGATAGTTTACTCCAATACTGTGTCCAGGGAGAGTTGGATGACCAAGCCCACTAAGACATCACTACAGTGATCCAATCTGTAGCTGTTTAAAGAAGTGAGCACTTCAGCAGGCCTGGGAGCAGCTCTTGGAACAGTGCTTGCCTAGTGTGTATGAGGCCCTGGGTTCCATCTTCAACACTACAAGCAATAAAAATTAAAGAAGAATGATGTCTACAGTAATATATTACACTATGTATACAGAGCAACACAATATAGGACGCGTACTCTGAAGTCAAAATGGAGAGAAATGCAATTCCAGGGCTCAGAGATAATTTGGGATGTTATAAATATTTGGAAATTGAACTTCACTGTTCTCCCCCTGTCCAGTGTTTAAGGCCATGATTTTAAAAAATTTTTTAATAAAAAAAAACAACAAAAAAAGAGAAGTGAGAATGTGGCAAACAAGAACATGGAGGATCCAGAAAGTGGAAGAAACAAAACTAAAATACCCATCAGAATGGAGCAAGAATGGAGGCTCCTGTTCTCACTGCCCGCTCCCACCCACCCCATGCTCCAGGCCTCTGCTTTACTCACTGATGGTCGCCAGCCCTACTTCTTCTTCTTCTTTTGTTCTTTTTTTTAGGTTTGCATTTCTCATTTGTGCCGCTTAGATGGGAAGCCTGAATGCCAACAGCTCACTGATGTCTTTGAAGGGAGCTCTTGGGCTTTCCAAGAGATGGGCTCCACATTTTGTGGCCCAAGCTCTTGCAGTGCAAGTGTGTGAAGGCAGGGAAGGCACTCTCCACAGCCCCACAGTACAGATTGGCCACTGGCAGCAGGTTCTAGGGCCCTAGATCCAACAGTGGGCTCTCCTGGTCCAGCCACAAAACATTTATAACCATTCTAAGCAGTCCTCTGGCAGAGGAGAGCAAACTGTGAGCTCAGGAAGCTAATGACCTTGAAACTATCCATTTATCTTGGCCTTTCCCCTCCATGTGAGATGCCACAAAAAGTGCCAGTCTCTCTCTTTCTCTCTGAAGAAGAATGAGTAATGCCAGAAAGCCAGGCCTTACCCTTGCTTTTCCTCCTGGGCCAGGCCCAGAGCTGGAGTACCAGTGGGAACCAGAGGGGAGAGAAAATCACTCTTGATCATTCCTGAATCCTCCATGTAGCAGAGAACTCACCTGAGTTCTGCTTCAAAGCCTAATGTCTGTTGGCTTCTCCATAAATCTTCATAAGTAGACAGCGCTGATTCCTAACAAACCTCCTGCTTGGAGCCAGAGGCTGGTGACAACTCTCCCAGTTCGAGCTGTGCCGGCAGCCAGTGGTGGACAACACAGCTCCCAGCTTCCTCTGCCCTCCCGGCAAGAGGCAGAGGAGGAGGAGGGCGGTTACCCTGAGGAATTGGAGCTTCTGAAATCAATGGTTCTTCTCAGTTGCCCAGCATCTGCTTCAGTGGCTGCCCTCACCCTGGCACAGGGACATCAGCTTCCTGCTGGGCCCAGCTGAAGCCAAGAGCTGGCACTGCGAGACTCCCCTTTGTTTATGGTGTGGGCCACTTGGGTGTGGGATGTTTCCTCTTCTATTTCCTGCAACACTCAATTGGATTTGGGTTAAACAACTGATTCATGGACTGTGGCTGGGGTTGAGAAGGCAACTTGTCTTCAGCCTGGAATACAAACAAATGAACAAAAAGACAAAATCAACCAAGGTAAATAAAATTCCTATGCACTTGCAAAAGGCAAAGCTGGCTTAAGGATGAAAAAGTGCATCTTCTATCCCACTACACCCATCATAGAGGGACACCACCATTTGCATGACAAATTTCCTTTGTCTTTTCCTCCCGACCAAAGCTGTATGTATTTTCCTCTTTAAAGAAATCATAGCAGAACCTCACTGGAAGTTCTTCTGTATCAGAGCACATCAAGGGTCCCTTATCGTTTAGCTCTTTGGCGTCCCCTTTCCAATGCCATCCAGAGGACGATGTGCAGGAAGCATATTTTGGTAAAATATCTGAACTGATGCGATGGTCTTCCCACTCACAGTACTAACTCACGGTTGTCTCTCTAAAATTGTTTTTCCCCTACAAGATAAAATATATGACTTTAAAGATGAAATACATCTAGACAAATAGACAGACAGATTATTTTCAGATATATACAAAGTTGTAGCTAAAATTCCGAGATGTCCGTGGGTACATGAAAAGGCAAATTAGTTTGCTACTGTATTAATGTGTGCAATGGCTAAATTAATCCTTCCGTATGATGTCTGAATAGGTTATTATAAGGTGCTTAGAGATTTGGCAGGCTAAGCTCCATCTTTCTTTCAAGATGTTAAGAAAATAAATGTAAATGCAGGGAACACTGCATGTGGGGCATCTGCTGTCCAACTTTATAATTTGAATGTCAGTGTAGTATTTGGGAGAAGTTAACCACAAGAGCAAGGGCATAAGACTCATCAGAATTGATTTTTTCTTCTGACCCTCCATTTACTCACATTCGAACCTAAGAGACTTGAGGCTTGGTCTCCTTCCAGTTCCCCAGCACATTCGTCTTACTTTTGTTCCTTATCGAACAAAAAGTAACTTGACCTAGTTTGAATAGAGAAGTTCAATTTATTAAAAAGTTACTGGGTCACCTCACAGAGCCCAAAGGCAATGGGCCTCTCTAGGAGCATGAAATAGGAATGGGAAAAATATCAAGAAGCCAGGCCACAGCCTGCCCTGTTTGTTTTTTCTCTGTTTCCTATTTCCTCTGTTCTTCTCTGACAGTTACATGCTGAGCTGCTGATGCTACGTGAGGGAAGATGGTAAACCCAACTTGTGAGTTTTAAAATATCGCTTAATTCCATCCCACAAGGAGACAATAGCCGCTCCCAAGTTAGAATTTCACTTTGATAATCGATAGTACAGTTAACACACCTGAGTCCTTTCTTGTGGCCTCTTTTGCACTGCCTGCCTATTTGCCTTGTTCCTATTGTTCCTTTCTCAAAGCATCCTGTTCTTGTTCTGTGTATGATATACCTTTCATCTCTCACTTAGGATACCTGTTAGATGCTGGTGTTATTTATTTGATTTTCAGTTTTCTCTTGGATTCCTTTAATTATTCCCCCATCTGTTTATTGTATTTCGTACTTGTGTTTATCTTGTTTTCATGCTACTTACTGCATTCTGAAACCTGGTTAATTTTGCACATGTGGTTCCAGTTAAGAATGGAAGAATGGTTTACTTTGTTTCTAGGTAGCTAAATGGGTTTCTCCTGCTATTTTATGTATATATCTATTTTCTTGCTCTTTCAAAAATGAAGTGCTTTTCCTGAGTGAATAGGAAATTTATAGATGTGATAAGGGCTCAACAAATGGCAGGCTTTACTTCAGAATAAACAAAGGAGGAGCTGGCCAGGTAAGGTACCAGATCTTAGGCTAAATGCAATAGAGAGATCTTTACTCTAAGACTTTGACATCAGCTCAGTGAGTGCTCATTTTCTTTAAGCTAAACTCCCTTTTGTTTTGCTCGTAGGTAAAGAACTGGGCTGGGGAAAGAAAAAAGAACTGGGCTGTCTTTTGCAGGGGTGGCAGAGAGGGCCGGGGAGAGGTGTGTGGAGCAGACACTGAGTAAGTAGAATCCGATGCCTGCTGGCTGAGCTTGGCAGCTTCCCAAGCTTTCATTGGGCAAGTTGGCCTCCCTGTTGCAGTAGCCTTCTGCATTGTCTGGACTGATGCTTACTCTTCTTCATCTGTCAGTGGCTTTACAGACTCTTCATATTCCAGAAATACATTGAAAATCTTCCTGCTGCTGATAATCTTCACATTTATGGGCTTAATGCCGTATTCTTTATTGATGCCTTAGAAAGTATGAGAGAAAATTACATGTGTACAGTCTGCCATCTTGAAAAGAAAATCACTGAATTCTAACTTCAAATTACAGGGCAGAGAATCTGATGGGCCCAACTGGATGGTGCTCTACCCCAGGCTCATAAACTGGGAGTGGAAGGTGTCATGGTTGCCAAGGAACCATATGGTGAAAGCGGTTCTCATTGTGGAGGTCACTGTGTGCTGGGCAGATGTCACTAAGGCATGTCACAACACTGAGTTCTAAGGGTTGGATTTTTGTTGTTTTGATGGTAGACTGTCATTCCTACAGAGTCTAGTCCCATGTGACTCTCTCCTTGTGTCCTAAAGCAGGAAGAGACCCAGTGGTGGGTTGCTAAATGCTTAACAACTGGCTCTCTGTAGGGTGAGTGGGGGTGCGATTCCTGATTCGTAGCAGTTCCTGGTTTCTGCAGTGTAAACATTTTCACTCTGGTGGCCTAAAGCTATATATACACAGCACAAGGATGACTCCCAAAGTTGTGTGACAGCCACCAGCGGCACATCACTGGCTACATCAGAACTGATTGTTCTGTTCTAGCCAAAGCACCATCAACCAACCAACTTTGGTTGAATTTATTAAGACTCTTTGATTACAGAGCAGAACTCAAGTAATTAGATTAAGCAAAAAGAGAAATGTGTTGGTAAAAGACTAGAACATTTTATGGAATCCAAGAAAGAGCTGAATGGTCAGGACTTGGGAATCACCAGCGCTGCTCTAGTGACCACCCAAAGCAACACTTCCTGGATCTTCTCTTCAGAATTTCACAATATTTGTGACTTGACTCCTTGACTTGACTCCTATTCTCAGTGTCCAACTCCAGAAGAAATTCCTGAGAATCTAATTGCTGTAAAATTAGATGCCCTGGCTGGAGGTGCAGCCAGTGGTAGACCCTTATCCTAGCATGTGTGTGGCCCCGGGTTCAAGCCCCAAAACTGGAAAAAAAATGAAAAACCAAAAAGGAGTTTCCCTCACTTGGTAAAGTGTACCTCTAACCTGAGGTCAGTCACCTCTATCAAAAATATGGCTTCTGGGGGCAAAAGAGGTACATGATTTGTAGGGCAAAATGACAATGTGTGACAGACCTTTTGTTCCAAAATTATATTAAAAATTTCAGGGTGAACCAGCAGAATGTGAAATAAACACGGAGTGTTTTCCTATCACAGATCCCTGAGCAGCGTCACAGGTCACGTACCCCTGAAGGGGTCTCTGACTGGAGTCAAACTGTGAGTTCTGTCTTGGGTACTCTGTCTTATTCTCTCTTGAATTGCTCACCTGGGAAAGTCACAAGGCAGTCCTGAGGAGAGACTGTGTGGCAAAGGAGTAAGATGTGCCAGTCACTACATAAGGGAATGTGAAAGGCGATAATGACCCAGTCGCTCCCCCATCTTGATCCCGAGGAGCCTTCCCATGACACTGAAACCCTGAATTTTACATTCATTCTCATGAGAGACTTTGATCAGAGTCATCCAGCTAATCAACAAGGTGTGGCCAGAATGTGGGGTGAATACAGCTTCTGGGTACAGTGCAACCGAAAGGGAGGCTCATAAAAACATTACCCTGTGTCGTCATTCAGCTTATTCATAGATCTGGCACCAGGCAACTTCTGGCTGTCCTCCTAGGTCAAGATACCCAATAAAGGTAAACTTTCATATTGATTCAGGACATAAAGGCAGCCACAATAGCACAACTAAAAACACTCAGGAAAGAGGACTTCCAGAAGTGCTTCAGAAAATGGCAAGAAGGACAGGATAAGAGTGTTTGAAGTTGGGATGGGGGTGGGGGGTTGAAGGGGGTTAATGGCAACATGTCTTTTGCTATAATCATATTTTTTAGATTTAACCATTAACTATATTTTTGGCATTCATATGTCTATATTCGTAATACCTGGAAAGAATGGGACAATGGATGTTTGTTGTTTTAAGTTTTTTAGAATAATTTTTACCCTACAACAGTTAACTAATATAGTGCTATTCATTGCTTCTGGCCTATTTTGATATACTATAACTTACACATAAGCAGTGAAGTCAGTTTATGGGCTGTATCACCTAGTTTTAACTAAATTCATGCTCACAAAAAAAATGGACAAGTGATTTCAAAAGACTCTCACAGGAGGACAACCAGAGAATGGCCCCTGAGATCCAGCCATGACCATGGTGGAACCCAGGAGCCTGCACAAAGAAGCAACTTGCCTGCCCTCTTGGTAAGTGCCTTCCTCTGGCATGAGCCAGGAGGAGACCCAGTAGTGTCTCTTGAGCCTACTGGTGTGTGGGCTTGGAATCAAACATCCCAACCCCCACCCTCCCCATTAGCAACTGGGGACAGAGGTGTGAGCATCTCTTAGTAGGATGACTGTATGCAACATAGCAAATATGGCGGGTCTCCTCTGTCTTTTCTTTGAAAGCAAGTGTTGTTTTCAGTTTTATTTTCATTATGATTAATTGCTTTACTCTATTCAATATTCTCTTTCAATTGATTTTATAATGTTCTGTCTTTGGTTTGATTTTGCTATACTTAATTGACTAGACAACTATTGTGAAGATAATGAGATATACTATGGTACCTATTACTGTTATCCCGGTAACCTGCTGTGAAGTTCTGTACCAAATTCACTGCACTGTCTCAATTGGCTTTGTTCTGTCTTTTTCTGTTGTATTTCTATTACCTTCAAAATTTAAAAAAAAAAAAAAGACAAAAGACTTTCACAAAGAAAATTGAAGTTAATGCTGATAAAATAAACTGAATCCCACCCCTAATAGCTGTTTGTCAAATATATTTTAATTAAAAACTAATGACTAATCAGATCTGGCAAGATGGTGTTCAAAAAGTCAAGATTTTTGAAATATGGATTAACACCATCACTTGGAACTTAGCTAAGAATAGTAGTACATACACAAAAAATTATAAATAAAGAGGTATTTATATTTGTGCATATTCAAATATTGTTCACTAGACAAGTAACACACCTATGATCTTATCACTCTGTTAGGATGAGGCAGGAGGATCAAGTTGAGCCTCACCTGGGCAATTTAGTGATTTAGCGGGATGGATCATGGCGCAAAATCAAAAGAAAAGTTTTAAAGGCTGGGGATGAAGTTCAATGTGAAGGCCCTGAGTTCAATCCCCAGAACAGAGAGAGGGAGAGGAGGCAGAAAGGACAGAGAGAGAGAGGAGAGAGAAGGATGGGAGGGAGGGAGAGAGAGAGAGAGAATGACTGAAGAGGATTTGCATGATAAAAAAGTTTGGTGACATGGAGTCTCTGCTTGGAAGTCAGAAGCCCGGTAGTGGAGGCTGCTGGCCCTGGTTCCGAGGGCCCCTGCTTGCAGCAGCATTATGGTGAGGGACTGCAGTGGTCAGCCTGGGGCAACAGGTTGGCATGAGAAGACACAAAATAATCAGGAGACCTATGAGCACGTCATGGTGACAGGGACTACATCCTCCATGTAACACTTAAGAGGACTCCTTTTTAAATGAGGTTATTAAGGGAAGAATAATGCTGAAAGACTTGAAATCCTTGGGAACACTTAAATTATATACATGCCATTCAACAATTTTTGTTGAGAGTGTAATATTCATTCAGAGAAATTTAAGATTACATGCGTACCATTTAACAAACAGTGATATAGCGAAACTATTTTACCTGTCACCTAAGAATTACCATAGAAGGCTGCCACAGTTGAATATCCCCAATCCCTAAGCATATTTTCCTCCCTTTGCCCTAAAAAAACTGTGGTTCTGAATTTTGTGATAATCCTTTTCTGGCTCTATAGTCCTTATAACTTTAGTATGTCTAAATGAACAATATGGTTTGGTTTTTATCTGTTTTTAAATTTCAAATGAATGGAAATCATACTGCACATATTCTGTCTTATATCTCTTGTTCAACACTGTTCAAAAATCATTTATGTTACAAATCACTGCATCTATTTATTTACAATTGTCTTCTTTTGTAAGAAAACATGCACAAAGAAATTTGATATATACACACAATGGAAGATTATTCAGCCATGAAAAGAATAAATTTTGTCCTGTGCAACAAGATGGGTGGAACTTGAGAACACTATATTAAGTGCAATTATGTGTAAGCGAAAAAGTTTATTCCATATAAGCAGGGAATAAAAAAGTGCTAACCAGAGCTTGCGAAGAGTGTGGAGGAGAGAGAGGATGATTAGGGGCACAGCTAGACAGGATAAATCACCTCTGATGTTCTACAGCACAGTAAGGTAACTACAGTTAACAATTAATTGAATATTTCAAAATAGTACAGAGGATTCTGAATGTGGCCTCAAAGAAAGAGGGGACAGGCCAGCTCTCCTGATCTGATCAGTACATTAAAATGTCACTCGGCACCTCATATATAAGCATGTTACTATGTACCCAATCAAAAAGAAAAGGTGTACTTCAAATTGTACAATAAAATGTGACACTTAGTTTATCCATTCTTTGTAGAAGGACCTTTGGGTTGGTTCCAGTTCTGAGTCTTTATAAACAATTCTGACCAAGATGTAGACCTCACACACACAGATACAGGCTTCTTCTCCGAGGCACAGGTGGCAGCAGTTCTGAGTTTTATGCTGTGTACATCTACACTCTGGTGGACAATGCCGAATTATTTTCCAAAGCACTTACCAATTTACACCTTTCCCTCACTGTAAATGAATGAGGGTTCCCTTTATGACAAATGTTCAGGCTTTGGCAAATTGTATTGTCAAACTTAAATTCTTTGCCAGTCTGATAGGTGTTATCTCATGTTGGCATCTTTGTGTTTCTTCTTCATATTATCTCTAGTGTTCTTTGTGTTTTTAATTTGCATTTCCTTCATTACTAGTGAAATGCTTTTACACACATATTTATTGGCTACTTAGATTTTTGTTTGGGTAACTTGCCAAGTTTTGTGGATTATTCTACTAGTTTCTTATTGATCTGTAGTAATGTTTCATATATTTTCAATTTATTATTGGTTATAATTTACTTTTTTCAATTTGGAGTAGTATTTATATAGTCTCAATTAATTGAATTTGTGACATATTGCAAATAGATTAAGTTAAAGCTTAACCCTTTCATTATTCTTATTGTATCTTTTGGTAACATAGTCCTAATTTTAATTTAGTCAAAATCATACAACTTTCATAGAGAGATTGCATCTCTCTATGTGAAGATAGTCTGGGTTACTATATAAAAGCTTATAAATTTGCCTTTTACAGTGAGATCTTTAAGGAACCAGGACTTCATTATTGAAAAGGCATAACTTTTCCCACTGACCTGTTCTAGAATTCCATCATGTATCTTTTTCTGTCTTCTGCTCCATTGGTCTGTTTGTCTATCTCTGAGCTAATGCCACACTATTAAAATAACTTAAATCTTTGTGTCTGCTAGAGAAAGCCTTCCTACATGATTATTCAAGATAGTCTGAGATATTCTTCATGTTCACTTATTAATAGTATAATCAATTTCTGTAAAATTTTGCTGAGATTTTGATGAGGATTAAGAAACATAGATCTATAAATCAATTTGGGAAAACAAGCATCTTTCAACATTGAGTCTTCCCATCCATAAATATATGGTACATTTTGAAATTTATTTAGATTTTCTTTAATATTTCTTGTGATATGATATTTTATAGTTTCCACCCTTGGCTCCTGGCTCATAATTCCCTTCCCTAGGTAGCTCACAGAAACTAGATTTCTCTGCCCCTACGTAGAAATAAAGGTCTTTCCCCACCCTTCTGTCTTGGAACTGTCCTTAAAGAAACTTTCTAACTTACTCTTGTCTGATAGTAGGTCATAGGACTCTCCTTATTTCTGGGGATTCTATTTCACACTCTAGGATAATGGGATGCTGCAAAGAGAGACCAAAACGACTCTGAATAGACAGAGACCCTGCCAGGTTCCCCCAACTAGCCTATTAACAGTGGTTCCTATGCAATGCAGTCTCCTTAAAACCCCAAAGGATAAGGTTCTGCAAGTTGGGTACCTGAAGGCATAGCTGCTCTTGCAGGGTGACGTCCCTGGAGAGGATGTGAGCCTCTATCCTTTTCCGTGTACTTTACTTTGTGCGGCTCTTCATCCGTATATTTTGTGAAAGGTATTGTGTATCACAGATATGATAAGTTTCCCTGAGTTCTGTGAGCTACTCAAGCAAATTAATTAAACCAGAAGAGGAAGTCATAGAAACCCTGATTTATACAGCTTCTCTGTCGAAAGCATGGGTAAAACAGTCTGGGACTTGCATCTGAAATAAGGGGCAGTCTCGGGATGGAGCTCTCAACTTTCCTGCCAATAGCTACTATCAGACCGGACTGCATGAGAGGACAACCATCTGCTGCAGACTTACTGGTGGGGGGACTCCTCGGACACTTTGGGGTTACGCGAGAGACCTGTGAATGTATGGTAGGAGAAACTGAATCTGAGTTGGCTTTTCCCTCTATGTCTGCAATCTCTCAGTACAGTTTTTTAAATTTTGACCATAGAGGTCTTGCTTATTTAAAAAGAACTTATATTAGTTGGTTTCTGTTCTAATATATTTTGCTGTTGATTTATGGGCATGCAGCTGAGTTTTATACACTGCTATCACTGGATCTTAAGTATCCTCCAAAGGCCACGTGTTGACGGTGTGGCCCCTGATTTGGCTAGGGGTGGGGTGAGGTCTAGTGAGGCCTAGTGGGAGGTCTCCAGTGATTGCCTTGAAGGGGATACTGGCAGCCCAACCCCTGTTTTTTACTCTTTCCCAACCCAGCCAAGAGGTACACAGTATTCCCACGTGATTTCCATTGCTGCGAGCTCCCTTGCCACAGGCGTAAAAGCAACAGGGCCAGCTAATCATGCACCGAAGCCTCCAAAACTGTGAGCCAAAAGAAACCTTTTCTCTTTACAAGCTGATTATCACATTGGTGATAGTCACAGAAAGCTGAGTAACACAGTATTTGACTATGTTGGTAAAACCCTTATTAATTTTAGAAACATATCTGTAAATGAAGTTGGATTTTTATGAATACAATCTTGACCTTGTCTTTTCTTTTCTGTGCCTAGTGCACTGTGGGCCTCCACTCTCATGTTCGCTGTTATAATTTTTATGCACGGCCTTATACTTGCAGTACCACAGGCTTCTGAGGAATGGCTTTCCGTCCATCAGGAGCGCTCAACACACAGCTATTGAGTAATTGAGTAAATGAGCTACTCCCTCATCACGATGGAGAGGCAAGGGGACAAGTCAGAAAACTAGGTTTGGGATCAAAATCAGAGCCATTGTCATAGAATATACGCCTGGTGGCCAAGATGAAGGTGCCGACTACACTTTCAAGTAGGTCCTTCAAGTAGAAGGACCTAAGATGGGTACAGAATTAGGGAGAATGACTAAATTTTAGAGGCCTCAGGAATAGTGCTAAACAATTTTAAATTTGTAAGTCTCCTTCCCCAAATAAATTCTATGTGTGTGCATGTTATGCTCCTATTGCACTTACCTGAAAGTTTAAATCCTATGTAATTGTGCATTGCCCTTTTGTCCAATCAGCCTCGGATTCTCACCTGGCTCACTATGCTTCTTTTCATATTCTAGAAAACCCCAAACTTCCTCTTATTACTGCTTTGCATTCGTGTTCCTTCTGCTCATGATACTCTTTCCCTGCTCCCTCCTCCTGACTGGCCTCTCCTGTTTAGCATCAATCTCTGCTCACTTCCTGGGGAAACCAGTCCCTACTTTTAGCCTATGACTCCGCTCCTAGGACGTATACTATAAGCACCTCTACCTTTCCTTCCAAGTTTTTGCCACAATAGCAATGCGATTCCTGTGCTATCGCTTGATTAATCATAATCCCTCTACTAAGTTGTAAACTCCAAAAGGGTGGTGACCATGGCTGTATATTTACTGCTGGATTCCCCAGCACTTAGCCTGTGTCAGACCCTTACAAAGTCACCAGAGCTATTCTCCAAACTAAAAGCCTTCACCTGTCACTGTTGTCTTCCTTTCTTGTCACCCTGGGAAGGCATTCCCACGTCTTTTAGTTTTCCTGTCTTGTTCCACAGCTCTGAGCCCCCTTAATTCTATTATGCCAAACCCCACTTCCTCACCCTTACAATTTGTGCCCTACTAAGGGCATAGATTAGTTTTATCCTGTTAGGACCTGTACTGGTACCAGGAATACAATGGGTGTTAATATCCATTAGCTTGAATAAATGAATAAATGCAAGTGAATGCTAAATACAAAATGAATATGTGTGTATGTCTACAACAAGTATTGATGCTGCTTAACTGTGGAGCAGGCTTTTAAGTGAAGCTAATGAATTGCAAGTTCTTTACAATAATTCAGTAATTAATCTACCTCTGCGAGGACCTAAGGTAGACACACCGTATCCTGAGTGAGAACCAGCAGCGAATAGCGTTGCAGGATCTGCTGTCGCGTGTGCATGTATGGATGTGTATCATGTCCCATACATGTGTTTTTCTCTTTCTAAAAAAACTTACAAAAATAAAGAAAATGTCAAAGCCTTTTAAAGGGCGCGATCACGCTGAGTAATACAACCCTTCCTTGATTTTTACATTATTTCAGTATGAGATGTTTTTGTGGCTCTTGCTAAAAATAAAAGACATTTCAGAGTTTCTCAGTAAATGAAGCACTGCAGACTTTTCAGTTTTGTTGTTTCCCCTAAAATTAATATAATTAATTAAAATCCAATGTTAGTCTGATTTACAATCTGTGAGTCAATGAGTCACAGAATCTTATGCTAATAGAGCACTTCAGCTTTCTCAGCTCTCAGCCACAAACTGCTAATGTGTCCCAGCACAAGGCTGACAAGAGGAGAGGGTGACAGAGACCCAGAGAGAAAGACCCTTCTCACCTGGGGATAATGTGGTTCTGTTTTGTTCGCAGTAGAATAGGCTGGGAATCTTTCGGAAAGTCAACTGCGTTTATCAAGTGTAAGGAGTTCTTTTAACTGAATTTCAATGGAATTGCAGGAGCAGCTGGTGAAGGATAATTTCTATTCAGTCTGGTTTCTCGGGGAGCTGCACCCCATTCTGTTCAATGGGAAAGGATCAGGTTTCAGGCTTGATACCACAGGTGCATTGCTCGCAGGCTGGACTTGGTCTGGGGTCCTTGCTGGAGCCACGCGGGCTGATCCCTGCCTGCTGCTTTACTTCAGTTGCCCTCTTCCTCCTCTGGGTGTGGATAAACTGTTGACAGCCTCTTGGAAGGTTCCAGGTCCCCGAGGTCCACTCTGGTGGGGATAATACCCAGATGGTACCTGATCCTAACTCGAGGGTTCTTTTGGTTCCTGGTGGTGGCTTCCCACGTCGTGAGGAAAGCCAGAGACTTTTCTACGTGAGCCGAACCACTCACTTTATAGGCTGAAAATGGAAACCTTGATCTCACAGCCCAACCACAGCACTCACCCAACATACCGGGCCTGCTGCCTCCACAGAGGGTTAGAAACCACCCCCTCCAATCTTGACCAGTGCACATGTCTGTAAGGATCACCTTGATGCAACAAATTGTACCCCCAGGCATTGAGGAATTTTTTGTTGACCCTCCCATGATTCCCTTTCTTTGGGTCAAGGTTTTTCCCTTTTTAAAATATCAACCTTAAACCAGGTCTGCATGCCTGCAATCCCAGCTACTCAGGAGGCCAAGGCGGGAGAATGGCAAATGTTACACCAGTCTAGGCAACTTAGTGAGACTCTGTCTCAAAATTAAAAAATAAAAAAGGCCAAGGATGTAGCTCAGAACCACCTGGGTTCGATTTCATGGTACCAAAAACATAAATCAATCTTCCTATAAAATATAATAGCTCTCAGTCATTTATAAGCTAGTATAAATGAACTTACAGAATTATTTATGGAAGATATTTTCTTAAATAAAGACACCAGTAAAGTGAAGAGGCTTTGGGGGAAGCTGAAGAAAGACAGGCAGGTGAGCCAGTGGAGGCCGATGTAAATCCTCATTTCCGAGCTCGCCTGCACCAATCCTAACCCCTGGCCCATATCAAATCACCCTGAGGTGCAGCTCTGGAATTTAAAAAGGGGGACCAGGTTTACCTAAACATCCGGAGCAGTTCAAGAGGGGAAGAGAAGTCACCATAGCACAGTGCGTCAGGGAGAGAAGATAGCAGAGGAGATAGGAGTGTGGGAATCTGCATATTTTTTGACATCACTGTCTCCCTCCACCCCAAGACCTCAGCTGCCTCCTTGAGGCTGGTCCTCTGCCCTCTCAGCGCACCAGAGTTTCCCAGTACTTGTCCACTGCCGGACCTCTTGGGTGGCCGCTCAACTCAGGCCTCCAACTGGAGCCCCCTGGCAGTGAATACTCTCTAGGGCTGTCAGTGACGGGGCTGCTCGCTTCTCCATGCTCATCCTGACCTTGCCATCCTTCTTCAGTCTGGGCGCACAGCTGTTTGGCCCATTCCCTCCCACATATCCGGAACATGCTGGGTGCTCAGATGTGTGCCCTGCTCAAGCCACAGAACTCTCCTTGGTGTCCTGGTGCTCCTTGGAAGACTCCTCCTGCTGTTTCTTTGCTTCAGGTCCACTCCGGTCCGGTCTCTTACAGCTCCTCTTAGGAGGACAAGGCCTCTTGGGGAACCTCTGATTGTCTCTATTGTTCTTTCATGCCTGGGTAGCTCCACCCCTGCAAGGGCTCTTCGCCTAAATAATAAACACCTGATCTCACAGGCCTAAGCATGGAGGCTATTGTCCTGAGTAAAGGTTCTCACTTTCATTCTTGAGTGCATGCGTGCTACCTACATCTTGGAATTCAAATCAGTTGAAATACAAATGCCCCTTATGGGACGTTGACCATTCTTGTACTCTCCCATGATTTGCAGTTATTTGCAGATTTGCTTCTTAAATTATTGGTGGGGGTGGGAAGACAGTGACATACCATCCCCCCCAGGTATGAAAATATTAATAAAATTTATGGAGAAAATCTGACCAGAAAACTTCTATTCACACCAGGCCTTAGCTCCCTTAAAGGCAGGGGAGGTAATTAAAGAGACCTCTTCTGTTCTATGATTCTGATGTTTTGCATAGCAACTGCCAGTCACCAAAGAGTACCAGGGCTGTGGAGGAGTGACAAAGACTGATTCACACCTCACAGCCCTGTTCCCCAACTGGAGCAGCTTGGCAGCCTCTGTCAGGCACTTCTGCTACTGAGCAGGCTTGCTTCCATCTAATAACCAGCCTTCTCTTTCTAGGCTATCATTTTCATATCAAATTATTTTTCTTGGTGAAGTCATTTTATTCAACTGCCACCAAATCCATTGCTACTCACAGTCTCTAAATCAGCAGTGTCCAGCAAAGGCACAGGTGGGGGAGGGGAACAAGGGGAGCTGGGTGTGGTGGGGAGGGGAGTGTAATCTGTACAACCACTGTGGGAGCCCTAGGGGTCAGGAAAATGGCCTTCAGATCCAGCGCTCACAGGCCTGGAGGACCAGTCAGAAGCAGCCCTTTAAGAGCAGACATGAAAGAGTTTTGTTTTCTGAGGTTTGACTCGCCACGTGGCCCATGTGAGCGCTGTGCACTGAGCTGTCACAGCCAGGTGGTGGATTTCTCCTGTTGTCCTGTAACTTGGCTCGAAGCGGAAGATGACCCATGTCACCTGGCGCCTTGGTAGCAGAGAGCAAATTCCAGCAAAAAGTGCCCATGCCTCGGTTGGCCATTACCATGCCCAGCAGGCTGCTCCCTGCCATCTGGCCACCTTAGAGAGCTCACAGCCACTCTGCTCCTCGCCCACCTGGCCTCAGCTGCCTCCCAACCCCAGTGACAGGGCAGCGTGGCCAACCCTGGGCACAAACTGGGCTCTGATTTACCTGTTTTCCTGCTCCAGGGATTCTAGGACCAGGTCCCCTAATGTGGCTGTGCCCCAGTTTTCCACAGAACTGATGCCCACCCCCCGCATCCCTGGGGTTAAGCAATCTTGCAAGCTTTTTTTTTTTTTTTTAACAAATACTGGAAAATTCAAAGCTCAGAATGCATTTGTGCCAGGCAGAGCACTAACATTTGTTAGAAGACTTCAGTAAGAATTTCGGAAGGCCTTAAGTATACAAAGGAAGTAGTGAATAGAGGGAATAGAGGGAACGTCTGTGGTCTCTTACTCTTATACAATGTTACCAAGAGGAGGTCAAGAAATGCATGTTTCTTAAAAGACTTTTAAGTATGACCAGATATACATTGTAATGTTTCTACACATCTAAATACTCCACTTTTTTGTTCTATTTGTACACTGGCTTATTTCACAAGTGGATTATAAGAATGTATGTAATAAAAAGTTAAAAATATGTAAAAATGCATGCAAAAGCAGAGAGGACACATTTAGGATGGGAGGGAAAATCTGGCATCCACTGTAAGACCATCGGTTCACTCAGATAGTGCGGTGAGTTGCAGAGAATAAAGATGCTGGCGTATGCCGGCTGTGGAGGTCTGTTTTCTGAACACTCTCTCCTTCCCAGTGTTCGTGACCTTCACCCACCCTGACCTGACCGGGGATTAAGATGTGCTCCTGCCTCCAAGAAGCTCAGGGATTTAGAGCAAACAGAAGGGATTTCTCCTTGGGGTCTTTATCCAGATGGATTCTGACACAAATGATTTGAGGGGGAAAGAAGGCAGGAATCAGCAAAGTGGCTTGTCTGAGGTCAGAGGCTGTGTCCAGGAGGGAATCCTGGTGGCGAGTAGGTCTCTTCCTGGTGACCTGTGCTGTGGTCTCTTCCACTGTCCAGATGTCTACTCTTCATTTACTGACCAAGTCATAGCCCCAAGACTCAGTCATTAAATGAATTTATTGCTAAATGAGGAATGATATCTGATATGTATATTAAATATTCAGAAGAGATGCTCAAAGGAAACTCCTTTGAACTGATGACTTTGCTTTTATTTGTATAACTCCAGCATGCGGTACTATAACATATAACAGAGCATAGAGCTACAGCACAATCAGCAAAAATTACAGTACTGAAGCTCTATAAACAAGATGTACAGAGCTGTACAAAAAAATAGAATGGGTCATCAGTCCAAGTGGCAGGTCATAAGTCTAAACAGTCTTCAAACAGGTAACAGGTTGTAAAATGAGAAATATCTGTACTTGCTAGTTGGCCTGTGGCCGTTGGTCTTGAGATAACCCAACCTGTCCCTGCTGAGGTCTAGCTGCAGAATCCTTCCCTGAGGACCTGCGTAGGCCAACCCAAAGCAGCCCAGCAGGAAACTCTGTGCCTCTGAGTAGCTCCTTCTCAGCTTTCCCCAGTCCGCAAATGTGCACATGCATGATTGAAGCAGCTCCTGTTTTATAAAGTTTAATACCACTTGCTAATTATCTCCATGAATTTATCTAATGAGTTAACCTGAATACTGTCTTCAGGCATCAGATGAAGGAGAGGAGAGACCTGAATCAAGGGTCAAATCTTCCTACCCCAGGACTTTGGGGATGTCCAGAGCAGACCTGTGTCCCTGGAACCTTGGGAAAGGAAATTCTGAAAACTAGCCAGACTAGAGAGGAACAAAGAATTATTTCCTAATTTTCCTAATGCCTATGTGCTAATGACAAAAATCTCTAGGTCATTAATGGTCATCACTCAACTGAAGTTAATATAATGCTGTTTTATATTTATTCACTTGATTTGCTTTTCCCAAATAAAATATGCTGGATTTGGTTTTGGTAATTTTAAGAAAAAAAATTTTTTTATTTTGGCATTCTAGCCTCACCCTGGATTTCTTTTCATGCATCCTCAGCCCTAAGCATACAAAGATCTTATGTTGTCCACTGGTTGTTCAATTTCTTTCTGTAATAGATAATTCCTTAACTCAGATGTAATTAGCTAAATTTGACTGCCAATCTTTACTAACATAAATGATATAGAGAATAAAATTTCAATAATTTTAAGGTCAGATATAATTATTTTAGATACAGTTTCATAAATTTTAGATACAGCTAGATTTTTTTTTTGCTAGACTTTTTTAAGTTATTATATTACTAAGAATTTTTCTAGGTCAAAATCTCGATGGAAAACAAGTTTCCCTCCAGGCTGCCACAGAGTTTGGAGCCTCAAGGCTTCTTGGTAAAAAGCTGCAGATGAATAATGCTATTGTTGGGATCTTAGTGTTTCTCAAAGGCTCATGTGCTGAGGACTTGGTCCCCAGCCCATGGCACTACTGGGAGTAGTGGAACCTTTAAGAGGTGGGGTCTAGTGGGAGGAAGTTAGGTCATTGGGGGTGCACCCTTGAAGGGAATATTAGGGCCCTGGCTGCTCCTTTTTCTCTCTCTTTGTTTTCCAGCTCATGAAATGAGCAGTTTGCTCTACCTGCACACCCTGCTATGATGTGCTCCCTCACCACAGGGCCAAAAACAACAGGACCAACAGACCACGAACTAAAACCCTGAGCCAAAGTAAAACTTTCCTTTTTTAAAGTTTTCTATCTCAGATACTTTCTTACAGTAACAGAAAGCTGACTAACCCAGATGTTTTCATTCATTTCTGGGTTCCTTCCAGCAAACCAAATGTCCAGAGAAAAAGCTCTGTCATCAGAGTGAACTGAGCTCAAACTGTAGCACAACCATTAGGTTCTTGTTCCAGAGCTTCAGTTTTCTTATTTTCAAAAGAAGCTCATTCTGGGTGTGGTGGCTTATGCATGTTATCCCAGCACTTTGGGAGGCTGAGGTAGGAGGATCCAAAGTTCAAGCCTAAGCTGGGCAACTTAGAAAGATTCTGTCTCAAAACAAAAAAGAAAATTTATTTTTTAAAGGGCTTAGGACTCAGTATGAAGGCCCTAGGTTCAATTCTCTGTGTAAAGAGGAAGTAGAAGATGGAGGAGGAAGAGGAGCAGGAGGAGCAGAAGAAAGAGGAGAAGGAGAAGGAAAAGGAGAAAGAAAAGGAGAGGAGGGAGAATAGTGCCAAGAGGAAGGAAAGGAAGTTGCTCATAACACCTACTTTACAGGTATCTTATAATCATAGATTAAGTAAAATAAGTGTGAGAATTTTAGCAGGGTTCCTGGCATTTGGTACATGAAATGGTCATTACCAGCCTCTTTTTCTCAACCAGCATTACTTCTTCCAACTCATACAGACAAGTTGTGCTTTCCCTTCAAGTGTCTCATCTCAGTGGAAACCTGGCCCTGCGGAACAGTGATGAGATTTGGGGTCCGCCTTGGCTGTCATTCCTGGTTCTGCGTCTTAGACAGTTTGCCTGCTGCTCCAAGCCGCATCACCTTACTGTGAAACGGGAACTGCAGATGTTTCCTGATGGGCTGCTGGGAGGACTGACGTGGTGGTGTGGATCACGTGCCTTGGCTTACTAGAGATTGGTTTCCCCTGCACTCGTCTCTTCTCTGCATGAGACAAAATAGCCGAAGAAATTACATCAAAATGAGATGCCATGTGGCCACCTACAAACCTGGTATTAGAATAGGCAAAATATTTAGTCTTCTTTCATCAGACTCTATTCTCTTTGGACTCTGCTGGTTCACAATAGGTATTAATCACTTAATCATACAAGCTAATTTATACTCATCTGGTAATCAGTTAATGGCTCCTTCTTATGCATTTACATAATGTCTTTAGACAGAAAAAATTGCACAGTCTTCCCAAGGCTCCGCAAGGCCTCTGGGGCAAATCTGCCATGTCCATAATAGGGTGTCCCTTTAGGGGGGTCGAGTACTCAACAGCAGCCTTCCTGCCTGGGCCTGCATCCAGATCTGCTCACTGGATGAAATTTCCATGTGTTTGCACATGTCTGTCTCATTGCCTGCCCTTTTTTGGCTGGTACACCCTAATGCCTTCCTAGCTACAGAAAATGCATAGCTGGACTGGCATTCTATGAGTAGGCTGGGATGGGGTCAAGAGATACTAAGGAGTGAAGTAACTTTTGTCTTCCAAACCTGGACATTTCTACCTGTGACGAATGCAAACCTGGACAGTGCAACATCATAACTGGTATAAACCAGGATGGATGCCCAGTCTAAGAGCACACATGATGTGAAGTCTATGTGCCTTGCAAATGGCTCTGAGGATCAAAAGGAAACAATACATTGCCATTGCTCATTATGGCCACGATATTAGTGAGCATTCACCCTTCTTTGGGATCTGGCCACTGTCACACTATTTTGATTGCATGACTATGTCACTCTCTGTTGAAGAATAACTCAACTTTGTGTCAAGTCTTTCCCTGAAGAAGCCTGGTGCAGTCCATTCTGAAGTCATCTCGGATTCCGGCAAACTGTTCGGGAAGTAAGTCACATCATGATTTGAAGGAGGAGAGGTGGCTGGAATCTAAAAGAAGGCAGGTCAAAGACTGACAAAAACCAAGGCGTGATTGACAATAAATGCAGGTGAACCTCTCCGAGGTTAAGTGATTCAGCTCATATTAAAACACAAACTGCCGATTAGTGCTGGGCCTTGGACATTTGGCTCCAGCAGACATTTAGAAAAAGCACTGGCCAGCGCAGCACTGCAGGAGCACTGAGCTCATGTCTGTGCAGAATCATGGTAACGTGAAGAGACTCATCAGATGCTACAAGATGGGTTAGGACTGGGGAAATAAAGACCTGCTGACAGGTCAGATCTGAAGGGTTCATCAAGAGTCTCACATACACTGCTTAGATTTGGCACTGCCACTGTTGTTATTGCTTTTGTTAAGGCCACAGAAAAGGTGGCCAAGGCCTGATGTGATCTCCAATCATTTCCAGCACACTGGCTTGGGAAACAGGTGTTGTGTTCCAAGGGTGGACATCTCCATGGCCAGCCATCTGCTCAGTGCTCATCACTCTAGTGTGGGAAGCAGACAGAGAACACACTTAGAGGCAGAATCAATAATCTGGCAAAGAGGAGGAGGTTCACAGCTTTACAAATTAGCTCCTTGGCATTAATTAATTTGTTCACTAATTCAACAAGAATTTATTAGGGTCACATTCTATGATAAGCGGTGTAGGAATCTTGGTTGGAAGATGAAGGTGAGGGAGGGAAGACATTATTATAAAGATGTATAAAATTATACCCCTCCTTCCTTTATAAAACCTATACAGGAAGCCATATAGATGTCAATCAGAATACTAATGAGTATTGATTTTTTTAGGTGCATACAGAGTATTATAGAACTGTGGAGAAATGGGAAGTTATCTGAGGAATTCAATTAAGGCTTCTCCAAAGAAATGACACTAAGGCTATTTCTTCAAAGCAGACTAAAAATGTCAAAAGATCTAGGAAAATGAGAAAGTGACAGCCTGTAAAACCAGTCAGATACATTCTAGTCCTAGATATAAGGGTGTCAACCTGCATTCATTGTTCAGCCTTGGTGGGCCTGTCTTTCTCCATATGCAGGATGGAAATAATCGTGCTTACCTTGCAGAATCATTATAAGAACTAGGGACAATCTATGTTAAGTGTTTGGCAAAGGAAGGGACTTGAAACATGTGGTGGCTTTATTAAATTTACCAGCTGGGGCTGTGAAGAAGGGAATTTCAGATAGAAGGTGTATCTGGTAGAGAAAAAGGGTCGTAAAAAGACCTGTGGTGTTTTTGGAACTGGAAGTACGCTGTGTTCAGGAAGGTATGCTCTGAAAGAAGGAAGGCCAGGGGAGGAGGCTGGGCAGGACAGCATCAGTCCATTTCCAATGGGTCCAGTGTTGTCTTAGGTGGGAAGAAAGCAGTCATCTGCGCTTGTCCGAAGTTGTTCAGCCTGAGGACCCTGCCTGTCTGCTTTCACCAGTGGCTTCATTCAGTCTTCTTCACTGTACTCCTGTTTCACCCTTTCTCTGCCCAGCATCCTCGGAGAATGCGCACCACCTCCATGCTGCCTGTCTTCAGCTGAGCCATGTGTCAGCCCCTCCTCTTCTTTAGCACCAAGTCTATTTAGGGACTCATTGAAAATTATTTCCACCACTTCTCCTGCAGGTGCATTGTGTTCTAAGAATACCCAACAATAAAAATCCAAACATGCAAAGAAAAGCGAGGTCTTGACAATATCAAGGTTCGGTTGCTGTCTAGACTTCAGTCTCTTCAGGAGTTAATTGGAAATAATAATCCCAACCTAATAGGATTTAAATGAGACCACTGTATGTAGCACATGGTAAGTATTCACACATTAGTGGTTGTTTATCATCATCATCATCATTGTTATTGGCTTTTAAATAATTTGCCATTCAATGCACTTGAGTGCTTACTATGTACATGCTATCAAAGAACTCCTCCACAAACACGTAATTCACCTACAACTTTTCACACAGACACATTTTGCATGGAGGAAGGCACAAACATATGGAAGCAATGCAATTTAATCATCACCTAATTAGCCAAACTATTTAAAATAGGCCTCACAATGATGGATGAAAACATTCTCACTTCTAAATGCCGGAAGCTGCGTCTTCCCGCAATTTTCTGCTTTGGAAAACTGTGAGAGGAGAGACTCTTGGCTCATTGCTGAGACTTCCTCTCGGTTACACGCAGTCCTCAGTGATTCTAGTCATTTCCTTTCTTTGTCATGAGACGAGGTGCAGAGTTCTTCTGCCATCCTTCGGCACCCCGCCACGTGGCCCCCAGTGGGGACCGATCTATGTGTGGATGGGTGTGATTGAGCTGGTGAGAATAAAAGCCAATATTTATGAAGACTTAACTTCATGGCAGAGACTGAGCATTACACAGTCAGTCCTCCTAACAGCTCTCTGAGATTACATCAAGGTCTATATTCACCAGAAGAAAGCAGAGTTCCAAGTAACCTGTCCAAGTGTCTCAGCTGGTTCAGGGAAGACCCACGCTTTGCAGTCTACTCCCAGTCTGTGTAAGCATCGTGTATCTGAAACTGCAAACCCTTCCACTGAGGAAAGGCAGAGGCTGTGTAATGAGCCTGTTCCGACCTTTTGTCTCCCGTTAACCCCGAGCCATTTCTACAGTCTACAACAATTTGTGAGTCTGATAGCAAAATTATGGACACCTAAGCCAGGTCAATAAGTGCTCAGCCATAGATTTCTCTAAACAGATGACTGATAAAAAATTTTTTTGTTCTGATTTTTTTAAAAGCCAGAGAGACTTAAAACTGGATGGGAAAGAAACTTTGAAGTTTTTGAAGGCAAATCAAAGAGGAAAAATGCTGTAAATACAAAGAGAGTTTGTAGATGGAGACCAAAGTGCAGGAAGGTCAGCAGGAAACTGTATAGAGGCATCAAGCATTCAATAAACAATTGGATCGCTCTAAACCCTGAGATGCCATAATTCAATAATGCAATTAAAAAAACAAGTTCCAGCTATAATGTGTTCAGTTTCATGGAATAATTCATAGGACACCGACACAGTTTTGCGATTCCTTCTGCCTCCTTAACATCTCCACATCCAAATTCCACTTTGCCTTGATCTCTGCATCCCAAAGCCAGCACACTGGCTCCACTGATCCTATATGCCTTGTCTCCAATAACGGTCCCACCAACCTGGCCACTGTGACTTGATGTTCAGAGTCCCCTTAACCTCCTCCCACTTCCTCAGGTTCCACCTTTAACAGCTCCACAAGTACCATCAACAAGTACTTTCAACATCTGAAACATTTTCCCTCCTGTCCAGCCCCACTGCAGCCCTGTAGATATAAGTAACTCGGGCTATAATGCAAAGACAGACTAAAGACACAAAAGTGTCAGTTCTTCCTCTCAGAGAGCTTAAGGGCCTGGAAAAGGAGGAGGCTCCATGAACATAGTTCAAGATGTGTGGCAAGGGACATATTGCAAGCAAGGTCAACGTGAGACCAGTCAAGATGTATAAAGCATCTTGAAGCCTGTTGCCAAGACACAAAAGTCCCCAACCCAGGTGCTGCCTCTATTGTACCACCATCCAATTCATGCTTCACGTTACCACGATAACAATCCTTCCGCATCACTTAGTGCTTGGCAGCTCTAGGCAGCTTGCGACTGTCCATGGGGAGGTCAATGTTAGATGAGATTTCTGAGCCATCATCAATATAACTCATGGTTCAGGGATCTTATGAGCTTCTTCAGAGAAAGTGTCCAGGTTAGGAAGAGAACCAATAAGCTAAGTGTGGTAGTACATGCTTGTAAGTCTAGCACGCTGAGAGGCTGAAGCAGGCAGATTGCAAGCTCAAGGCCAGCCTAGGCAATTCAACAACTTATGGCAAGACCCTATTTCCAAAATAGATACATTTTAAAGGGGCTGTAACTAAGTTCAAAGTCCCTGGGTTCAATCCTCAGTACCACAGAAGAAGGAAGAAGAAGAGGAGAAAGAGGGAAAAACCATGAAAACGAAATCATGGCATCGTAAGACTGGATGAAGAACTAGTTAAGAGCCTCATAAAGAATTCTGAGGTGGAAAATAGAAAGGAGAAAAAATGCAGAGATGGTAGTGAATAAAACATCGCCCGTCTGCCTTCCACGCACTAGCACACCTTGGGTGAAGCCTAGTCGTCAGCTCACGTTTGTGTGAAGCTCTTAACTTGTGTTGGTTGATAAGCATCTTACACTTGGTAGAACATTGTTCCCCTTGGGACAACTCTGAACTAAGCACCATCCTTCCCATTCCAATGACCTCCCTGACAGAGGTGGCATTTCCATGCCCCCACCAGGGCAGCCACCACGTCACGGACCTGCAAGGTTGTCAGCCAAATGAGTCCTACCCTGGTTGCCACCTATAGCCTGGGCTGTCCATCACTGGGGCTCCAGGATTTTGGCTCAAAACATTGGTACGTATTTCCACGCTCCCTGAGAGGCTTTGTCTCGGGAGGAGAAAGTATAGCGAGCTCTCAGCACTGGAGAGTACTGGAGGAAGGCAGAGCCCTTGACCTTGGTGGTGTGGAGGAGATGTGGCCAAGGTAAGAGGACAGGAGACTTCCCTCGGCCTCTGCTGAGGACCCAGCAGAGGCAAGTGCAATATCTGTCAGTGATTTTTCACAAGCAGGTCACACGACACAGTCACCACCACCCCCAGCCCTGTCAGTCTCCCTCCCTGTGATAGCTTCTCCACTTGGAACCACTGTGCAGTTCTACGTTAATTTTGTCTGCTCTGGGATGTTATACGAATGAAATTAAACACTGTGCATTTATGGTATCTGATGTCTTGGGCTCAACCACGTGCTTGTGAGATTTTTATGTACATATTTGCACACAGTTCATTCTCATGATTGTGTAGTATTCCACTGTGTAAATAAACCCATATATTACTTTTTTTAGTATATGTGCTGCCAAAGTGAGCACAACCACGTATTACTTATCTGGAAGAAAAAAAGAAATTGAGAGAAGTCATTTGTGCACAATGTTGCTAAAACCTTAAGCAAGAAGAGAATTAAAAGCAGGTTATTGATTGCCAATATATTTGTGAAAGTCAAATATTTCAGTTAATTGATAGGATTACAAGTCAGGCTTCCTTGGTTTGAGGTTTCATGAAAAGATACAGCAAGAATTATTCTTTTTTCCTCTTTAGAAGATTGGTGATTCAAGGGTTGTATTTAAAGCATTCTGTCTTGTATTTAATTTATTTGCACCCCTAGGGACTGTCTTATTTATCTTCATATCCTTACCCACATTCTCATATCATGGTAATCAGCGGTGTTCAATATGTGTGTGCTTAGTTAGGATGTAGTGTAACTTTTCTGTAATTAGCTTTTCTAAAATACAAGTAGGTGCCTGAAAAGAGTTTCTTTCCTCGTTATTTTAAAATTATTTGTAATTTTTCTTGTCATATCAGTTTGCATTCTCAAAGAAGAAGCTGCTAAGTAGACAATGATAAATTTTCACAGACTTACAAATTCTGAAATTTATCACAAAATAAGATTCATTTTTGTGTTTTGGTCATCCATGAATCTGCTATGAAAGTCAGTAAGAAAATAGGAGTTAAATTCTAACTGATACAGTTCACAGCACCACAAAACAATTTATACAGTTTTGATGGGAACTCATATTACAAAAAGCAAATGTCCACTAGTGCACCCCTTCAAGCCAGATAACAAAACTAACTTTATGATGGCTGTGGCTTCCCAGGGCCTAATGCTTAATGTTTTCTTTAGTACCAGGGTTTTGATCTTTCTATTTGCAGTAGATTCCAAGATCCCTGCATTGTTTCTGCACACAACACCATTGTTATGATTTAAACAGGAAGCATACCCCAAAGAACCAGGTACTGAAGATGTGAGCCCTGATGCACAAAATGTTCAGAGGTAGATCCTAGAGAGTTGATTGGAGTATGAGGGTGATCATTTAGTCAGTAGATTAATCCATTGAATTCAGTTCATAGATGAATGGGCTATTAGGAGACAGGGCTGAGTTAAAGGGAGTGGGCTACAGAGGCATGGCCTTTGGGAACGGTATCTTGTCCCCAACCCTTCCTTTCTGGCTCTTTGCCCCTCTGGCTGCTTCCTGGCTGCCATTAGGTGAGCAGCTTTCCTTTGCTACATCCTTCCGTCATATGTCTCTGCCTTGTTACAGGCCTAAAAGCGATAGAACCAGCTGACCATGCACTGAAACCTGTGCAACCTGAGCCAAAACAAAATTTTCATTCTCTAAATCATTTTTCACAGATATTTCATCACAGTGACTAACAGTCATTTACAACATGTAATAATGAGATTTATTGCACCGATGATTTTGCAACAAAGGAAATGATTATTTCCTGTGAAAACAACAAAGATTCCTTTCCTCTTCCTCTGAACTTCTCTCAGCTGCTCCTCCTTAGCTCAGTCCCAGGATACTCCGGAAGGCTCTTCAGTCATCACCCTGGCTCCTGCCTCCTACATCTATGAAGTTTTCACTGAATCCAAGAAAATGAACAACCAGAAATTCTCTGCACAGGCCCGAACCCTGTTGGATTCTGCCAGCACCTCCTAAGCCTTTCCAGGACAGAGGGATCATCCTGCCTGCCCAGAACCAGAGTCCATCAGGCCTAGTCGGCAGTGTTGGCAGGATGCTCTAGTGCGGGGCTCCCAAGCAGTGGCCCTCCGACAGTCGGAGTCTCTGCACACAGGCCCTGAGACACTGGGAGGAAGGAAGAAAACACTCAGCGAAACAGTGGATGGACCCATTGCTCATGGGCAAAGAGGAAGCAACCGAACTGCAAGTATGAACACTGTCCCTACCCCAGACAATGCAAACAAGTGGGAACTCTAACCACAGCGCCCTCTACCTGCTGCCTACTTCAGTGCAGGTCAGAAAACCCCTACAGGGTCCAGTGGGAAGCTCACCGAGCTTTCTCTGTGTCTGGATTTTAGAAACGCTGCATCCTTCTTCAGAAGCATGGGTTAACCTCTCACCAAGGAGCACCCTGCAAGCACTAAACATCTCAACTAAACCAAACTCCTTCCTGAACCAAATAGTTTTGGGAAAAGAAGTGTCAAGAGAGACATAATCCAAGTTCTTTAGGGGATACTGAATTTTTAACTGATGTTTAAAAAAAAAAGGCAATTATTTGAACCTATCGTAAATTTAAAATGGCTTGCTCTTGCTTCCTCTCAGCCAAAGAGGCCCTTAGTTATTTCTTCTCTTGTTCATCAAAACAGGTTCTGCATCCAAGACATGACCCAACCCAAATCCTGTAATTCCCTCTAAGTCTATCATAACCTTCCAAAATAAGCTTGTTAGTTTAAAATAGCCTTGTAAATAGCACTCACCAACTGACACAGAGCAAATAGTGATTTGTACCTGAAAAAAGGGAAAATACAGTATTTGGCTCATTGGGGAGGAAAGAATGATGTATTCATGGGCAACAATTTTAGTAATCTTTAAAACACAAAATTTGATTGTATTTTTAATATGAGAATGTAATACGAACATTAGGGAAGACTTAGCAAATACAGTTAAGCAATAAAGTCAGAGAAAATGAACTATACCACCTCCATGGAAATGTCATTGGCTCAAACAGTTGGCCTGCATTCTTCCAGATCACTCGTTAAGTTCGTTGTCAAGATGAAGTCACAATGTGCACAATCGTGGCTTGCAGGGACATTTATATGGTGAAATTTGTGTCAAGAAATAACTCTGATCACACTGCATAGTTTTAGCAGCTGAAAGCCAACCAGCCCGTGGTCATGTTCATTGGGTTCAAACCGCAATAAGCTTCATTTTAATTCCATGACGTAGTTCGGCACTTTGGGTGGGAGAGGGAATGGGGAGCCAAGGGGACTTAGTGTAAGTCAACGTGTTTGTTGGTCCTGGACCACAGCGGAGCCAGAGGATGGGGTACCTCTCTGGACACACAGAGCATGGAGAGATGATGCTCAGGCACGAAAGGGCAGGCACTGTGTTGGTTCTCTTCTTGGGGAAGGGGCCCCAGGGCCCTGAGAAATCTCAGAGGTCTGTACCCCATGATCTGCAAGGCTTGTCGGAAGAGGGCCCTGTCCCAGGGAAGCGCTGTTTATTTGGCATTTAACCAAAGGCCATTAAGGCTTCTTTCAGAAACATTTGACGAGGGGCCAATTATTGTAGCATATACGGTGGAGAAAGGAGGTCAATTTAAAGAAAGTTTAAATAAAACAACGGGGACAATAACAAAGCTACTCTTTAAGGGGCAAAGATGTGGGTGCAGTGTTTCTAGGGAAGAGACACTGACCCCATTCCCTTGAATATGTACAAAGAAGCTCATCAAAGAAGCTCCCAAACCCCAGTCATTCAGAAGCATGAAAGAGGCCCTCGTGCCGGGCATCCTGGCTGGGAACCAAAGGCTCCATCAGCCTTGACACAATCAGTCCTATTAATATGGAGAAGACTGAGGACTGGGGCAAATTCTTCTGAGCTGCCAGCCTGCTTTGAATGATCTGCCAAAGCTTATCCAAGCGATGTTTGCACTCTGTTTGGAAAATATGAATACTTCAGAGTAAACTAGGAAGGAAAGCTCACATTTCCAAAACTCTTGCCCATACAAGGCATTCTATGTCACTTCATTTAATCTGCAGGATGGCCCCAGGAGGCTAGGCATTGCTCCTGTCTCGCAGATGGGAAAGCTGAGGTGGAGACTGCTTAGGGGGAAGATTCCCAAGGAAGCATCAGGGTTACCATTGAAGCCTGCTGAGCTGGTTCTAGTACTCATGTTTTTAAACTTCTGTCATTCCACTCCCAATTCCCCTCTTAGGTTTCTTTTTGCTCACTATTGATTCTTTCCCCCTTTTACCACAAGAATCGTGAGTTTTCCAAGTGATACTAATGAACGTGAAATCTCAAGTTTCCATCACTGGCACTCATGCAGGAAATAATCAGAAGTTGCAATGAGCAGGAACTTCTCGTAGGTGCAGACTTTTGTGTTTCTCAGTTTAAGCTTAATTAACAAAGAAATGCATTGCACGATGGGTGTTTAATATTTAATGTTTATCTAACGCTCAGCCAGTGTTCCAGGAGACATACACAAATGGGGAGCCTTGAGTGAAAACGAGAGGAAAAGTGAGGTATCGATCAGACATTAAAAATTGGAGGGCAAAGAGAAGATTTGTTGTCCCTTGCATTCTTAAATACTGTCATTTGTATGCCTTGAAGGGTAACAGCCCTTCAAGAAGAACAATGCTCCCTGGGCAGGGACCTGACCCCAAATCACACTGGGGGACCCCTGTCCTCAGGACGCAGATTTGGATTGTGGTTTTCCATGAGTGGGACCCATGGCCCTGGCCATCTGCGCTCTCTGCATCGGACCCCACAACGTTTCACCATGACAGCTGAGCTGGGCTAAGATCGCAGCCTCCAGCACACTGGAAAAAAACAGCTGCTGCGGTTCCTTTGGTTGCTGGGCTGGTCTCCATTGGCCACTGGGACATTAAGGTCTTTGTTATTCACGCAGCAGTTGGAATCTCTGTCCATTTAAGGAAGGAAGCCACAGGGTAATCCAGCCCTGGCCGTGCCATTGACGAGTGAGTCACTCATTTCTGCCACGTGAACTGTGGATGAACCCGGGGCCCTTCCTTGGCCATGGTCTACAGCCTGCACTCAATTCAACTTAATGGATTCCTGAGGAATATGTGCGGTCTATATATTAAGTCAAATTAAGCCCAGTGCATCATAAACCATGCTTTCTGTTTATTAGGATCACATTAGAGAATAAGAAGGGGAAAAAAGTTCAGGTCTGAGAAAAAAGCAAGAGTGCAGCCACATCAGTTTATTCCAAAGGGAATCCAAGCCAGCATTCGCCTGGTGGCCTGGTAGCCTCTAGGGCTGTGTGTGGGTTTATCCCTGGGACACCCTGGGCTGGGAAGGGGCAAGGAACAGCATGGCATAGAGCACAGGCCTCGAGCAGGGAGGCACCAGGTTCAGTTCCAGCTGTCCGTGGGTAAGTGTATATACGCGTATATGTGTGCATCTATGCCTGTCTGTAATGTGTGTATCAGCCTTTATACATGTATTGGGCCTTAGCTTGCGGAGAGCTTAGGCAGGGTTGGCAGAAGGGTCAGTGATAGGAAGCTATAGACAGAGGAATGTGTGTGACCCTGATGCCCAGCTTACTAAGTAGCAAAGGAGCTCTGTCTTTGTCACCTGCAGGGGTCTGTAGTGGGAAAGCCTGTATTCACAGTGCAGTGCCTTATCAGACAGGAGATATCATTTCATGTTGGCTTTGCTCTTTCTAAAACCAGAAACTAGAGGCTATAGCCAAGATCCCTTTAAGGAAACAATTCGTGGGGAACCAGTAGCTAGAGTACCACAGGGATCTACAGCATAAGTCCCTGCTGCATCCTTCCAGCCAGAGGGGGAAGAAAGGATCAGGTGGGGTGGGGCTGTGCCCCCATACAGATTCCAGCTGGTCATGAACCGAGGAATGCCACCACTATGACAGCACTGGCTTTTCCTGGCCTTCCTGTCACTGGCCAAAGGGGTTGTATTCCCAGGCCCGTGGGAGACAAGCAGCTCAAGTCCAGACACTGAAGAAAGGCAGAAGGAGGGTTTTACTTTTCCTAGCAAATGTCCTGGTCCCAGCTAAGTCACTGGTAATCTTGTCCCACGGCTCAGTATGTACCATATTTCTGCATCTCTCCAGGGGCTTCTCCGTCAGGTTCTTCCTTTTTCTTGTCCCAGTCTTGGCCACTCATTTAGACTGCAGGCCCTGGAAGCACACTGCCCCAGGAAAAGGGACTAGATGACCGAACACATATCCACGTTCCCGTAGCAACTCTGCTCCAGCTCAGGAAGGGACTTCAGTCCCCTTTGTTCCAGTGACCCTCGGCTTCCTGCTTTGAAAATGAGGACAAGCATGTCAGCTCAGAACCTCCCAAGGTGCTTGCAAGGATTCAGCATGATCACGGCATTGGGGCTTTGGAAGTCAGTGCGGCAATACTATGTGTGTGGCATCCTCCGGGGATTTGCATGTCACAAGGACACTGGGAAGTTGGCTCATGTTTTTGCCACTATCTCATGAGCAACATTAAAATGCAAGGAAGCCACACATCTTCAGGCTGTGACAATCAGGATAAGAATGGTGGAGCAGCAGACTGGGGACCCTCAGCATCCCAGCCTGAGGGCTGGGACACCAGTGGACAGAAGGATTTAATTATTATGGAATGAATGAGTACTGAAACTTTCGCAAAGTTTTCTAAATCAACCTTGTTTTACTTTGAATGTTTTAAATTTGAAAGATTCCAAAAAGACCTAGAGTTTCAATGTGGGCTGGATGTCGGTAGCAAGAATGTCCAATAATACATGCATGTTCTTATGTAATGGAGAAATATATACCCTACAGTACTTTTGGGAGCCCGTGGGCAGGTGCAGGTGGGAGAGAAGTTTGGGAAGCAGTAAAGAATGTCACAGCGCCAGGGAAACTAGAATAGATGGCACCTGGGAATCCAGAGACGTGCGGTCCTTTGCTGGTCCTCTTTCACAGTGAGTGATGAGATAACTCACTGAAGCTGTTAATCTTTTTGGTCAATAGTTCTCAGCCAAATAATCAAAATAAAATAAATTAATGCCCCGCTTCACGTCTGTGCAATTTTTTTTTCTTGCTTTGCTTTCCAGTCACCAAGTCTAAGGCCACTGCTGTATTTCTTTCTACCCCTTTTGTCAACACTGTGATTGCAGAACTTCCTTCTTGACCCTCCCCACCCAAGGGTGGTGCTGACCCTGCCCTTGAAGGAGACACTTTTGGCAGTGTAGGGTGCGGAGGCTCCAGGGTGGCTGGAATGAACCAAGGGACCCATCCCGGGGGACCAGGTGGCTATTGACTGAGCTGGCACAAAGTGTTCACTGTGAGAGGCACCTATCGGGCCACGGCGATCTGTCAGGAGCCTACAGTGCATGCCTTTGTGATCTAGAGGCTGGATGTGGCAGCCAGGGAGGAACTGGGAGACGAAATCTCTCCAACCTCAGGGACTGGGTGGCCAGAGAACGTGTTATCATAAGTGCTGTCTCTGAGCCTGCCCCACATCAGCTAATTTGCCTTGTTGAGACTCTGTGAAATTAAAGAGAGAGGCCAGAGGGAGGATATGAGAAACAGCATCTCTATAGGAAAAAAAAATGAAATGCTATCGCACCTGCATCATTGTACTTGTTGGGCAGAGACAGAAGATATCAAGAAAAGAGAAAAAAAGAGAACAGAGGAGCTCTTGTTTCTTAACTTGTTCATCTCCCATATCAAGAGTTTCTGTGTTACCAGTGGCATTTCCCAAGAAAACAGAAATTTGGAAGGAACCATCTTTCACTTATCAGAGAGAGTGAAATATTGCCCCCACAAATCCAGCTGTAAAAAAGGAGGCCTGCAGCGCCATCTTGGATCCAGAACCTTCCTTGGCCTTCTCAAAAGGATAGTGCACACGTCCCATGTCCCAGATAATAAAAAGCAGCAAACAAGGTTGGAGGCCTTGCAGAATTGATGGCTCACAACATTGCAGCATGAAGGACGCTCAAGGCTGTGACTGGCAGGTGTAGCTACTCAGCCTTCTAGAAAAGGTGGCTCAGTTTCCCTCAGACCCACCACCAGCTCCGGAGAGTTTCTGCCCAGCCAGTCAGGCTCTTCTTCCTAGAGCTGGGGTTGACCCTTCCTGGGGCCACTTACTCTGATCTTGCCTGGGTGTGTGTTTTATTAACCTTCCTGAATGTCAAAGTCCTAGAGAGCAGACACTCTCTCAAGAGCAGAAAGGACTTCAGCATTTTTGGATTCCCTGAAGTTCTAAGCTCAGAGCCCTGCAAATGACCGACTCTCAAAAATGCCTTAAATCAAAAAGGGATGGGAACGTTACAGAAAGCCTCTCCCCTGACCATCCTGCACAATGCACACATCACAGTGTTAATTCACAACAGAGCATCTTCCCTTAGACACTTGGAGAGTAACATTTACACAAGCTTGGGGCCTGCAGTCTCTAGGTGACCTCAAACCGCAAAAAGGTGCAGTTCTTTTCACTGGTTTTCTCCAAATGAAAACCTATGGCGGAGCCTCATCTCTTGACGTCCGAACCCTGGGCTAGGAGGTGTCTTTCCAGCTGTTCTGCACCTGATCCACATGGACCATTTGGAGAATCTCAGTAATGTGGGAAGCGTTGGGTTATTGAAGCAGCGTGTTGACATAAGCCTAGGGAAAGGGAGGTTAGTGTTCCTGAATCTTTGGTTCTCACAAAATATCGCACTCTCCCCCAAACACCTTTTTGCTGAATAGGCAGGTGGCCACCAGCGGTTCTGCTGCCTGTGTCTGGTTAAACTGAAACTCAGATCAGAGAAGAAAATGATGTAGAGGAGCTGGTTGGCTGTAGAAAGAACTGTGTATCCAGCTCTGGCCCAGCAAAGAGGGAGGCAAGAGAACCAGGGAGGTCAGTAAGGCTTGACTTCACACATTCCTGTGTACACACATGCACACCCACACACATATGAGTAGTACTCGGAGCATTGCCCACCTGCCCTCCACTGTCTTCCTGTGACCTGACTGTCCCCCCACACTCTCCACAGCACTGCTTCACCCTTCTCCCCGGCAAAGGAACTCGCCCACTTCGAAGGAGCATCTTCCTCCTAAATGGCGGCTCTCTGCTCGCTCCACCCTCACACAGCACAGTGCAGCACAGCTGGGCCATGGGCCCCAAACTCACGCCCCTGCCACACATCAGGGCAGGGAGAAAAATGACAAGTATTTGTGGACTTGAGGATCACAGGGCTCTCACAGAGTGACAAGCTGGAACCTTCTACCAAGTGCATGAAATCCCAGGGTAAGGGCAAAATCAGTCTCTTAGAGCAGAAGTCGGGTGGGGAAAGTTTCCGAGTCCTGTAGGGCAGTCCCGATGGCAAACACTCTGTCCCCTTAAGTCACTGAAATGTTCCAGCTTTCTGGTATTTTAGAGCACTTGAATTGCCGTTTCTCAGGCTGCCTGTTACTACTAAGGAAGACACAGGAAATCAGCCTGTGCCTATCCTAATTTGGAAACTGCCCTCAACATCAAAGACACTGACTACGCACTTTGAGGTGGCCGGGAAGTCTCCCAGAGGAGAGAGAAAAGGGATGTGTTGAGCTGAGTAGTGGCCAGTGACGGAGTCTTTCAACAGAGAGAATGATGCGACCCCCAAGGAGGCTGCAGTGCCCAAGCAAGGCATGGCAGAGGCTGGGCAGGGAGGGCAGTGGGAGAGCCTGTGTGAAGTGATGAACCAGGAGCGTCCACCTTGCTGCTTCTGAAGGACAGCGGTGCCACCAGATATTAGCTGATGCTCAGCAGAGGCTGAGATAAGGCCATGCCTCTCTGCCCTGCTCTTCCCTGTGAGGCTGGCCTCTCGGCATGCTCTGTACCCAGTGGGATGGTTTTGGGCTGAGCACAACTGGGATATAGTGAGAGGAAGTAACCAGAAGATTTGTGGTTGAGCTCCTCCCTGCCACACTGCGTTTGCCAGTGACCTGGCCCTTGGAGGGGATTCCGGATTGTCTCTCTGAAGCCCCAACCTGCCCGCGGCCCCGTTCTCATCCTTTGCCCCAGGTGGAAGTGACATCCCTCTGTGCAGAGGCTGGGACCTTCATCGCCCCTGACCTTGTTGGTTTCTCTACTCTGTTAGTAGTCTCCAGGGTTACTCCTTTGAAGGAGCCACTTGTTTCCTGCCAGGATCCCAGTCAAGTACATTTGGGGGACAAGCTTGGAAATTTTCAAGGCTTATTAGCATCCCAAGGTTCCAGAAAGTCCTGCAGTAAAGAAACTCTTTAATTTTATTTGGTCCAGAAAATCCTGTCTTTTGTGCAATGCCTGTTTATCCCTAAGAAATGCTGCTATACAGTGATGGTCCCCTGGAATGGGAAGTGACAGACACAAAGCTTTCACAAGAAAGGTAATTTGACCCCTGGGCCAAGTGGACTGGGGAAGCAGCATAGGGTAGAGTCTCAGCAGGAGGTGTTATTCTGGTCAGGGCAGTAGGAGGGGGGAACTGCTGTAGTAGGCCCCTTCTCCAGCCCCAGAGGGTGGGGTGCTACTGTTACCTCGAAGATGAACAGAGCCTCTTCAATATTCCCTTCTATTACTTAAGATTATTTTATTAGAATGCTTATTAGGGACACAAAATTACTACCTACCATCCCCAAATGTAGCAAGACCCAGAAGTGGAGTGAAATCAGCCCTTTAGATACGCACAACTCTTCCTTTCTAGTGGTTGTTCAAGTCAAAAACTTAGTTTCCAGGAGAAAACTGTAGACTTTCATAAATTCGATGATATGATATTAAAGAGGAATTAGGATGCAGAGGGCTGGCTGCACATTGGTAGTCAATCAGTTCCCAAGCTCAAGTTACTGTGGAACATTTTTCTTCAAGAATCTCCTTGGGCAAGGACCACAGTGGGTGAGGTTTTGTGTCAGAAGAATTTTTGCCACATCCTTTTGCAAAACTGCTCTATTCTCCTGGCTACCTTCAAACTCATGGTCCAAGGTCACCCCAGTGTTTCCTTTTTCTTACTTAAGCATTGCATCATGACCTAAAAGAAGTCTCATCCACATCTGTTTTCCTGCACTCACATTTCTGCTTAATACCTTTACCCTAATTGTACATTTCACAGATATCCCGAGATGGAGCTGAGAATCCCAGGCTTCCAAACAGAGCCTCTGTTAAGGTGCTATAATCAATCCCCAATTATTTGCCACAGGGAAAAGACGCATTAGCGCTGGATCCAGGAGTCTGCAGGAAGTCTGCTCAGCAGAGCAGCGCTGCAGTCACAGGGAAGGGATCCTGAGGCCAGGCCATGCTCTGGCCTGCGGTAAGGGTCCTTCATCAGGAGTAAAAGCTGGAAGAAGCCCTCCCTCCACGGTTTGGATGTACTGGACCTCAGCTTGCTGAAGAAGGGCACATAGACTCAGAAGACACAGTGTTGTCTCCAGTACCCAAGAGAGAGACATAGAAAAGAGGGAGGGGGCCAATTCCCTGCAGCTTAGAAGATCAGACCTAGAGAAAGTGGTCAAAAAATATATAGGCACTGGTGATAACAACGTACTTAGGTACATGCACCAACTACAACACCTACTAGTGTGTTCAAGATGGAGCCAGTGCCTACCTCAGTGTGCAAGCCCAGCTGCATGTCCAGCTAAGTGTGAACAAGACTATAAGCTATTGCTCCTGGTGTGTGGGTGTGCGTGTGGGTGTTAATGGGGAGATTATGCACACATGGAGGCAAGGGTATGTGGGAAATCACTGTACCTTTCACCTTAATTTTGCTGTGACTCTAAAAGTGCTCTAAATAGCAAAGTCTATTAAAAATGATAAGCTCAATTTTCATTGAGCTGAAAGAAACTCCTGATATCTGTGACAACTCCCAGAGAGCTGATAATAATAATAATATGGCTCTGTCTATCACTTCATTGAAAGTTTATTGTGGATCAATTCTATCTGTATTTTAATAAACAGTAGCTTGTCTTAACTGTCCCAAGCAAAAAACAGGGTAGGCCTCTCCAATGATCCCAGTGGTATAACTTAGCAAAAGTTAGAATAAGAAGTAGATGTACAAACACCTTCAAGACAATTTTGGTACCTGAATGTGTTGAACACCCTTCCTTGACATGGAACTGGTAGAGTGGACCACCCTGCTTTCCTTGGGGAAAGAATGGGTCCATTTCTCACATTTTCAGTTTTCATATTGAAAGGGATTGGATGGAATGAAAACTCTGATCCTCGTGGAGATCTTTTCACTGGGAGCTGGAAAATGTTCCGAGTCAGGGCATTAGGACTAACGCTTACTTACAACTTGGGGCAATTTGCGAGTATGCAGGGGTGCTAAAACAACCTCCATCGGCTATTCTAGTCTTAAGATTTCCCGGAGACTGCCTCATCCCACCTCGTTAGCCTCATCTGTGGAGCTACTACAAGGAAAGAAAAGCCCTTCCATTATGGAGAAGGGATCCCAAGGAAAAATAAATCAGCAATAAAGTAACTACAGGGACAGATGCCCAGCTGGTATTTATGCCTTTCCATTCAGAGATGCAACATGGCTGGAAACTCACTCATCTTCAGGGACATTATGGCCCTTTTTTGTTCAGTTATTGGAAGTTTAATCCCCAGTGTAATGGAGATGAGGAATGGGATGTATTGGAGTTGACTAGATCCAATGAGTGATTAATGTCACTTGTCCCTTATCATAAGAATGGGTTCATATCTCATGAATGGGTTGTAAAAGTGAATCCAGCATCTATTATTCTCTCATGTGTATGTCCTCTTGCCCTTCTCCCTCCTGCCATGGGGTGTCACAGCTAAAAGAGCCTCGCCTTGATTTTGGACTTCCTAAACTCCAGAATGTGAGGAACAAATTAATTTTCTTTCTGAATTACACCAGTCTGCCATATCATGTTCTTTCAAGATAAAATGAACTAATTCAAAAGGAAAATTCAATTTTAGATGTGCAGGTTGAGGCCTAAAAGGTAGACAGATTGCTCTACCCTTTGAGTATCCAATCTAGAAAAAGGAGTGGATGAGTATCCAATCCAGAAAAAGAAGACAGGGGCCAAAGTGCCTATCTTGTTTTAAAAAACAAAATAACTCAACAATAATTTGGCATAATGTGGCTATGACCAGTCTTTGAATTAACCTTTAGTTTTCTAAACAGGTAAATTAGCATGTGGAGACAACCTAAGTGTGTTTCGATGACCACAGGTCTTCCAGCCACTGAGACCCCATCTCCCACTGGAGTTTCTCCATTCCTTCTCAGGGCCTGGATTAAAATTTAGCTGGAAGGCTGGATGCTTCAAAGTCAAGACCCCATGTTCCAGGTATCCCAGGTTCTTTGTGAGAGGGAGTGGCTTTTGTTTTCCTGGGGCTCTGCAGCCCTACTGGAGTGTTCTGGATGGAGCCTGTGCCTGCCCAGGTGTGCCAAGCCCAGCTGCATGTCCAGCTGAGTGTGGACAAGACTGGAAGCTATTGCTCTTTTCTGGGATTGTGTGGAACGAGCTCACTGTTTCCTTTCATGCAGCCAAGAGTAGCCCCACAGACCTCCCCAACAGGAAAGGTAGACTCCACCTCTCTTTATGAACCTCTGGCTAGCTTCAGTCTCAGAAGAACAAAACTCAATAGTGAGTCTGCTTGTCCTCAGCGATTCGGAAAGAAGGTTCAGAAAACTTCAGGAAAGGAATCGTGTGGCTTTGTCGGGATGAGGCTGAGAGGGAGTGTGAGGGACACTTGCTCTACCCCAAGAGAAATCCAGTTCTCAAAGAAGAGGGAAGAGGCCTGAGGAGCCCAGATGTCACCCCTGCTCCTGCCTCCCTGTGGTCCAGCTTATCGCCGAAGGGACTCTGGGACTCACCGAGGCCCACCTGGGCTGCAGCCAAGGCCCATGGAGATTAAAGGAAGAGTCCACAAGAGTTATTCCTAAAGGTGACTATGTGATCAGGGACATGGAGACTGTGTCTCATAAACAGGATCAGAGGAAGGGCAAGAGAAGAGAAGATAGCAATTAACTGCCTAGATCTTGCCAATTATTACATGCTCTGTTTATGTTTTCAACAAGTGATTTTCCATCCTTGCTGGAGTGGCCTGTGAGGGTCACAGAGTCTGTCCCTCAGGCACTGGGAAAAATACAGACCCAAACAAAAGCAGAGTATGCCGCGATCACTGGCCGGCCAGCATCCAGACAGTGTTGATTCTGCTCAAGGTGGCGTTTTCCTCCCTTGGGCATCTTAAAACATGCTTTACTCCTTCCAGAGCCGAACATGAGGACATGGATCATGCTTCACCCACAGATGTCCGTCTGAAATGTCAGTCTGAAGCTGGGTGCTCTCTCTCCCCACACCCTGGGTGCCGTCCTCATCCGAGTTACTACCTCCGAAGATGCTTCTTGCCTGGGTGGCAATCAGAAATTTGTCCCTTCCTTGGAGAAGCACTCCTTGATTGATCCAGAAGAGCTTCTCTTAATACATTATACTCTTCTTTCACCGCACTGCACTAATACAGTTATAATCAATTAATTAATTTATGTTTATATCCTTTTAATGTTTGCCTCTTCACTCTATTAGGAGAGGTGGACTTCTTAGGGGTGGGCTCTGTCCATCCAGTTTAGCTCCAGCTATTGAAGCAGACCCTGCACACAGTAGGTGCACAATGTCTACTTGTTCAGTAAATGACTGGATGAAGAATGGCATTGTCCTCTCAAGTGACCATACTCCCTGGAGAGAAAGAACACAGGGCTGTAGCCCAGAGCTGCTAGGTTGGCTACAAAGTTGTTCAGAGATATTGAATGGTATGGGAAAAACACAGGCTCAGCAATCTTACAGAAGAGGACTCCAAACCAGTTCTACCAACTATGTGATGCCAGGAGAGTCTTAATACCTCTGTTGACTCATCTGTAAAGTAGGGAGTCCAGAAGCACCCTCTTCTAGAGTCTACTGAGTATAACAGCACTTGGCACATAACAGTTACTAAATAAACATCTCTTTCCCAGAAAGGTCCAGAAGGGAAAGTAAATTGGACACTGGAAATAATTCCAGAGGGGTCATTAAGAGGGTTGCAGCTTGAGGGGAGGCCCTTCTGGGGGAGACATCTACCTTGGCACGTGCGGGTCACACAAGAGCAAGGCCTGTTTGGGGGAGGGACTAGGGCAAGGGTGCTGCACTGCCACCCTCACTAAAGGGGGATGCAGTCCTTGTAAGAGATGAGACAAATACACACAGGAGGTCACCTGTGCAACCAAGCTGGCAACATCCCAGAAGCAGCCCCAGAAAAATAACCAAGAAATCTCCACACCTGAAGCTCAGATCCCAGTACTGCCCCTTTGCCCTGGGATCATGGGATCACAGCTTTCTCCCCCTGCAGGCCCCACTGTGACCTGCAGGGCCTCCCCATCTCCTAGCTTCAAGACAGACACAGTGCAGGGGTGCAGGAAGGACAGAGAGCAGGACGCCACTACCCAGCAGGGAGGCAGGAGGCCAGCAGAGCAGGAGAGCTGGGGAGCCGGGCAGGGAGAGGATGGAAGGGACAGGTCTGAGGGTTGGCAGGTGACATGAGGCTGGACATGTCCTTAAAACAGAATGGAGAGCAGCAGCAGCAGCAGCAGGTCAGTGAGAACATCGCTGCTCCTCCCCGTCACTCCCGCAGATACAGGTCACGGCGCGCATCAAGGTCTTTGTGCCTCCCAGAGGACTAGAGTGGCAAGGAGATCTCCACGTAAGAGTCACAGCCATGAGGAATCCCAAACTGGCAGGTGCTGCCAAGGGAAAGGACAGGGCACTGCTGGCAGGTAGGACCAGTAGCTCAGCCGGAGAGCCCAGCCCACACTCCGTTTCCCTTTCTTGTGACTTTAGTGTCCTCCATGACCCACCCTCCAGCTCCCTGAGGAGGGAAAAAGAGCAATAAATCAGTCATCCACACGTGGACACTGGTGGTAACTGAGCTGAGACCCAGAACTGCTGGACTGGGCAGATGCTGGGGGCCCTGACCCATCCGCATGGTGAGTACCTGTGCCTCTACCCCTGCCCCAGTATGCAGGACCCCTAAATGCAGCTCTGTGTACCTTCTCGTGGGATCTATAGAAGGCCTGCAGATCAGGGTTGCAGATTCAGTTTATAGGTGGGGAAACTGAGGCCCAGACTCTGTAAGAAATCTGGCAGAAAACCCCCAATTTCTTGGAGATGGCGGTGGGTCTTGCTTGAAGGAGCCCAGTGGCCTCAGACCCTGAAAACAAAAATGCTACCTTGCTCCCGGGATTCCTGGTTCCCTGGCCAGCTTTGCCTGGAGGTCCCCAGCCACCTCCTCCCCTGCCCTCCATCCAGTTCCAGCCCCATTCTTGGATGAGGCCATAGTAGAGGCTTGGAGAGCCCAGCACTGACTCAAATGCTGAGCCCCCACCTCCCCTTTGACAGCAGCAAGCATGAAGGGGCCCCTCCCCTGCCCGCCCCCTGCATAGAAGCCAGACACTGCAGAGCAGCTGGCAAGCACAGAACCAAACACCTGTGTGCCAGATATTGCAGCTGCATGTGTGAAACGTGATCTGTCTGCAGCGGCTGTCACATGCCACGTCCAGTTGTTGTACCCAGGCAGGTTGCAAGAGGATCCACTGAGGAGAACTTTCTGTGCCTGAATTTCAAAGCACAGGCACCCACCCCTCCCCTTCCTCCCATGCGCCCCAGCATTTTATTCCCTGCTCTTCTCTGGCACTCAGCGTTTCCGGCTGAGTTTGCCTTTCACTAGGTCCCAGGCAGAGACAGTGCTGGGAGGCAGTGCCTCTGCTCAGTGACGCACACACCCAGGCACTGAGAAGCTACTCGGCCTGTCCTGTCCTGAGAGCTTTTCATCTTCAAAGCTGCCGTCCCATCCTTGCTCCAAGAGCTGTACATCTTGCCGAATCCTTGTGAACCCCTACCAGCAGGTTACTCTCGAAGCTGGGGTGCCTAGGGGTTCCTGGGAGCGCCCTGCAGTTCAGCTCAGCTTGTCCTGTCTGGCAGTCTTCTCATGACCCCAGGACTGCCCAAGCTTTTCGCTTGCTTCACAGAGACCTGGTCATTTGCTGCCAGAATCACTTTCAGGCCTATGGATGATGTTAACAATTAGCCTACATATGAAAAAGAGGACAGATAAGACATTTTACAGGTCTTCAAGAGTGCAGGGGAGGCCAGACCAAAGGAACCAGCTGTTTAGGGATATTAATTAAGTGTCATTCCCCAAAAGGCTGCAATGCAGGGGGAGAACAGATTTTCACCCTCAGACAACCACAAGACATTGACCCTAATGCAATAAGAAAAGGGAGAGGAAATACTATTGAAAATGGCAAAGAATACCCGGGATATATCCACCTGCCCTGAGACATGAGTTTCAAGATACTACAAACTCAGAGGTTTGGCTTAGCCAAAAATGAGTCACGGCATGAGATAATCATCTGTCTCATCAAACCCAGATGCCTCACACGAGTTGCCTTGTTTAGTCATTTGGTCAGTCAACTAATCGGTCAGTCCTCACTATCTTGTGTGATAGTTTCTATTATCATCCCCAAGGTACAGATTAAAGCACTGACATTCAGGAGATGAAGTCATGTGCAAAAGGCTGTACAGATGGTAAACCAGCAGAGCGAGCTCTGGGCCCAGGATGAAGACCCGGGCCTCAAAGTGAGTCAGTAAGGCACAACCTCGCACTGTCCTAAAATTCCAAGCTTAAGTGACATGGGGGACTGCGATGGATCCACTTGATCCTCCCGATATGCTGAAAGGAGAAATCCCAGCTTCCCATTTCTCAAGGTTCTTTTGCTTCTCTCTCTTCAACTTTCAGCTGAAATGAAACAAAAATAAAATGTTAATGTCAGAAATTGTTACACATGAATCAAAACTGAGGTCTTGATTTTGTCACTTTGAAGCATTACACAGAGTACATCTGCTGACCCCATCGGTCCCTGACCGCACGTCATCTCCAGCGTCAGCCCTGTCACCACTCGGGGTGGCACTTTTTTGGTCCTGTACAGAATGTAATTTTCACTTGCCCCTGGAAAATCAATATGGAAAGGCTCTAATTCCCCAGATTTCGATTTTTCAATAAAAAAGTGAAAATGAAACTCTGCAGGATTGCAGCCAAAATGGTGCCCCGGAGCCAATATCAGTCTGGAGGGACACAAACCAGGAGTTTCAAAGAAAAGGAGCAACTTGTGACTTTATTCTCCTAGGATGACACATTGATGGCACAGAAAGCAAACGAGGGCTGATGCATGGGCAGGAGATTTATCAGGACTCTGCACGGAAAGGACGTCACTCCAAAGAGACCTCTTGTCGGTTTCAGCCTGTCTGAGGGGAGGGTGGGGGCATGATGGGCAACACAACAACAGGAAAAGCATAACTTCCGCATCAAGAACAGGTTAGAATCCCATTTCCATCAGACCACGGCTACTTTCCACTTAGCAGCTCCCTCGTCTGATTCCTCGGCCTAGAGGAAGAGGTGGAGGAGAGAGCTGGAGTGTTGATTGGGTTCTCAGAGCTGATGTGTGGAGTTGGGGAATCGATCTATGTGAAGACTCCCAGCATGATACCTGCTCAGGGTACACTCTCCATAAGGTCTGTTTCCTGCCTGCCTGTCCTGTACCCTCTCTCCCTGTACCAGGCTGAACAGCTGCTCTGCCCTTTGACACGTGGTGTTGTCCACGGAGGGCCACAGTGAACGTCTCAGTTACCCACCTGGGACCTCCTAATCCACCCTCGATGCCGTCAGGCTTAATGAAAACATCACCACCCACCTCCAGGCTCTGTGACCAGAAACCTTCCAACGCAAAAGCTCTGGAGCCTTCTCGACACCTCCTTCTCCTGCTGTTCTGTCACTGACCCCAGAGAAAGAACAGCAGCCCCCAGAGTGAGACCTCAGCCTGTAACATGAGCTGCTGCGAGTCCCAGCTCTGCCCGAGCCAAGGGCAGCTCTGCCCTCGGAAGCCCGCGTCCCTGGACTCTCGGCCACTGTCACATGATCCTGGGTGGGTCACGTAGCTTCTGGGTGCTTCAGTGTCCTCAGCTGTTAAATAGGTTAATAATAGTGAGGCACACGTTGACACAGCAGCAGTGTTTGGCAAAACGAAGCCACCCTGACAAGTTCAATCTTGGGGCAAAATGGAAGGAAAATGGAAAAGAAAGAAAGAAAATAACAACCATAAAAAGATCCACATGGCACAGAACTGTTATTGCTCTCAGCCTTGCACCCCTCCTGCACTCCAAACCAGTCGAGAGATGATATTTAAGGCAACCACAATAACATACTCCATGCTCTTAAAGTTCGTTGATACTTTTCTTTCTGCTTAAACCTGTTTGGTCTTACGAGTGGCCGTCATGCCCACCCCAGCAGCTTCCAAACCTGCAGCTTGGAGGTTGTGGGGGAGAAGGGCCATGAACGCGGACGACATGGACATGTAGGCTGACTCTTCCAAGGAACCACAGCATTTTACTGCTCTTAGTGGGATAGTTCTTAAGCGATGCCAAGAACAAGAAGCGAAAAAGAGCAGGTGGCACAGAGGTCAGCAAAGGGCAGAGAGGCCAGGTCCTCCAGGACTCTGTGCACTATTGCATAGCTTTGAGATTCCAGTAAGCATCCACAGGCCCAGCAGGACTGTGTCAGCAGGGGAGGAGCGGCTCCGATGGATCACTGTTATCAGCAAATGAGGGGATGGACGCTGGAGAGACACAAATGATGCCAAGCGCACTATGAAAACACCGCTGAATTTTTCTAGAAAAACAAACATAAGTAAGCAAGCCCTCCGCCTTACACAGGAGATGGAATGAAGTCTATGCTCTTCTTGGTTGATATTGAGAAGCAACTACCCTCAAGGTAGTGATTTCTGGCTGGGCATGAATGACCACCACTGGCCATGTGGCTTGGGAGTTCCTGTGAGACAATACCACAGGTGACAGAGGCATAGGTGACAGAAGATTCAGTCACAGGGACACAATACCTGACACCTTGCACGATCAATTTAAGGGAGAAGAGATTTATTTGGGCCCATGTTTTGAGTTCATGGTTAGCTGCTCTAAGGCAGACAGGAAATGGGGGCTGGGCCTAGGTAGTGGATACTGCTCCCAAGGCAGCCAGGAAGCTGAGAGAGAAAGGAGGAGGCAGCGAGGGAGACACACTCTTCCAGGTCACATCTTCAGGAGATCCCCTCCTTCTACCAGGCCCCACCCCCTAACTGTGCAGTCATCTCTGATCTGAACTCACAAGTGGATTAACCCACACCTGTGTGTCGTGCCCCATAATCCAATCACTTTCCAAAAGCCCCACCTCTGAACACATGAGGTTTCTGGGGAACATTCTAGAACTAACACATAGCACAGGATAAAGTGGGCTAGGGCATGCTCATAGAGTGGCCCATATATACAACCTGATATAAAACCTCAATATCTATTAATTGGAAACGAGATAGCTTATACATGCAATGGCATTCCATTATTACATCAAAGACAATTTTAAAATGTGCTACAGGAAAAATAGAATAGAAAAAAGGGTTAAAGATATACATATTCTGACCTAGAAACCTGCCTCCGTGATGTAACATTAGGTAAAGAGAGCAGTTTACAAAAAATGTATACTGTGATCTCCTTCAGGTGGAAGGGAATCCGTATGCTGCACAGATGCACGGAGAGGTACCCTGAAAAATGTTCACCAAAATGTTTTCTGTGGTTTCTTCTAAGAATGAGATCTTGAGTGACTATTTTTCTTTCTTTTTTGTTCTCTTCAATAATATTTAACTTTTCTTCTTCTTACAAACAGTTCATAGATAGATAGATAGATAGATAGATAGATACAAACAGATAAATCTATCGATGGAAGAAATAAAACTTCACCTTTTTCTTGGTGAAAATTTATGATTAAATGCTGAGAACAGCATTACATACCTTCCTGATCTTCCAAAATATTCCACAATTAACATAGAATAAATTCTTCTCTTGATTTCTTAATATCACATAAAATCTAGAGACAAGGGTGCAACATGCAATCGAAAGAATCTTCTTCAGTCTTCAGGTAAAGAAAACTGGCATGTGTTATTTAAGGTCTATTACTTCACAGAGCTGGCTTTCCCCTTCTGTCTTGGTAGTGGTCTTTCAAACACATACTGATCATAAGGGATATGTAAACCCTTCCTCAAGAAAACCACTGCCTCATCTACAGCTATAATTTGTTTCAGGTCCATTACCCAGAAGACTCATGGAGACCAAGTTCATGGCCAAGGAAGGTGGCCAGTCACCCATCTAGGGCTTTCCGGGCCCCAGAGTAGGTGAGCACTAACTAGAAGGCATTTAAAACCCATCAAATGTTTTGTTGGCAAGAGGGCCCCCTCACCACACTCACAGGCACAGTCTCAGGGGTCTGTCTTGTTCCTAGGCCCACTGTTATTCCTAGGCCCACTATTGCCAGGTGCTGGTCAATAGCAGTCGACACAGCCTCTGCCCTCAAGGAGCTTATCCTCTACTGGGAGAAGTTGAGAAAATACCCATATACACCTTTGGGAAGGTGAATAAGTATCACACAAAAAGATAGGGCAAATGAAATACAGTGAAGGGTACCTGATGCAACATTAGTTGGGATTGTCAGTCAGTCCCCTCTGATAAGATGACATCTGAGCAAAGGCCTGGAAGAAGTAGAGGAATGAGCCACAGAGACACTGGAGGGAAAGTATTCCTTGCAAGGGGAACAGTATGTGCAAAGACCCTGTGGGAAAATCTCCTCCAGGAGATTCCACATTCCAGGAAGGACCACATGTCCATGGAGTTGGAAGAGAGCAATCAAAAAGAATGAGAAGAATGTAGGTCAACAAGGCATGGACAGGCCAGGTCCTATACAGGTCTATGAGCTATTGGAAAGCTTGGGATTAGTTGAATGTGTTCACGCAGGCTTGGAATCTCAGCATTTGGGAGGCTGAGTCAGAAGGATTGCTGTGTGTTGGAGGCCAGCTTAGACTACATAATGACTTCAGTACCAGCCTGAACTACATAGTGAGACCCTGTCTTAAAAAGAAAAAAAAAGTTTAGGGTTGAAGCCTGAGAGTGGTGGAAAACCCTAAATTGACTTCTTTTCTAAGACATTTTTAAGCCAAGTTACACGCTATGACCCCATGGAGGTATGTAAGTGTGTGCATGTACGTGTGTGAGTGTCCAGGAACAAGTGAACAAAAGATGCTGAAAGTTTAAGAGACATAATTTTAAAACAGAAAGAGAGATAAATATCAATGCCATCCAAAAAGGACTGTGACACTGCTGTGGGCTTCCTCTTCTGCGTAACAGTAATTCTGTTTACCTTGTATGAATCTCGCGTCTTTCCCCAGAGAACATCAGGAATAGCAGTTAGTCAATGGTCTTGGAAAGCAGAACTCGCCACCAGGCCACCATGAGCGGTTTGAGCAGACTGGTAAGTCCCTGTGAGTAACAGCGCAACTGACCTCCGCCCCCCTTAGCTGGGCGAGGGACATTTCCTTCTCCTTTCTCTGTACTCACCTTAATGATAAGAATGAGTCTGAGGTGGACCCTGAACTTGTGCAATGGATAGAAAGATGTCAGTCCAAAACTACCCGTCTGCCCACGTTTTATTTTTAATCATCAAATTCGTAAAAATGTATTATTAATAAAAGCTACTAACAAAACTAACACTAGCTAATATTAGGTGCCTATCACATGCTTTACAAACACTCACAGATATTACTAATTCTCATAAGAACATTTAGATGTTATTATTGTCTCTATTTGATTGTTCTGGAAACTGGTGGCCAAGAAGGCTAAAACATCTTACACCAAGTCTCACAGGTGATTAGTTGCCAGATTGGAATTTAAACCTGTTTCTGCCAGGATTGAAAATCCCTGTTCTTACTGACTAAACTACATAGCCTAGTGGGAGCCAGTCACAGTGGTGCACAACTGTCGCCCCCAGTATTTTGAAGGCTGTGGCAGGAAGATTGTGTGCACTCAGGACTTTGAGGATAGCCTGGCCATCACAGGGAAACCAATAGCTTTAAAAAAGAAAAGAAAAGGTTAGTGGGGATCCAAGATCAACACAGAGGACAAAAGGGGGAGAAAAAAGCACCAAGTGCAGGAAATCCAGACCCCCAGAGAACAGCTCTGTGGCAGGTGGCGTGTGACCCGCAGCTTCCGGGATTATTATCATGAGCAGTGTCATGGCCAGGAGCCTTTGAGGTGTGCGTGAGTGACAGTGAGTGTGCATCACATGAATGTGTTTACACTCAACAAGGGCCTGCAAAAAGCCTTCACGGACACCCGATGGCAACTGAGCTCCCAGTTCCAAGAAGTCATGGATGAGATACAATGCGCATTTAAGCACTTTTTCTAGCAGATACTCAGGCAGTCTGCTAGGCGCCTGCTATACGTTAGTGTATCTAAGCCTTAATTTTTCCATTGTAGAGAGGAATTAAGTGAGGTGGCCAAGCTTGCATAGCTGGAGATATAAGAACGCAGGCTGCATCCAAGTTCATTCAAAAGCCAGTGTCTTAACCTGCTGCGCACTTCATAAACTCCAGGCATTCAGAGTATATTCAGAGTCGTATAATCCAGTAGGCGCTGAAGTCTACTCAGAGCCTGCAGACTCAGCCTTCTCCACGACTTCCAACAGGGCACACAGAGGGAGGGTGTGGGGCTTTCTCCGCTATCTGAATTCTTGCCACTGTTTATAGAACCACATTGTAAGGTCACGCTCGGAACAAAAGTTCTGCTCAAAGCAGCCCACACCCGCAGGCTGGGCAGGGCAGGTGTGCTCAGCTGGGTTCCCCAGCACAGCTGCCTGGGCCACAGGGCAGCAGCTGTACCTAGGCCTTCCATGCAGGGCGTCTTCTGCCTCCTGCCTCACGTCACTCATGTGGACTCACCACACCATGCAGGGGGCCACCTGCTGTTGGCCACTCTTGGCACCTGTCCACCCCAGCAGGTGCATGTCACATTGAGCATCGTCAGCACCGGCAGATGGACTTGGCCTCCAGGTCCATCAGGGGGAGTCTCATCTCACCACCAGAGGCTCATGGTTGATGTTGGCAATGGTGAAACCAAGACGCTGGAAAACAATGTTCTACTAAGTCCAGGCTTCAGGGTCAAAACGTGTGAGTCTTTTTCATCACATGAGTAGACTTCGGTGTATGACCTAGTACACTATAAGTGGGTGTCTGGGGGTTTTAACTTATTTGAGTCAAATCTGGCTGATTGGAAAAATGTGTTTCCTATGAATTAAAGAAGCACATAGACAAATGTGATTCCCTTTATGTAAGAGAGAATCTGCACATCACCATCGGCTTGAGAGGAATCCTTCAAGACCTTCACCAAAATGTGGTCTGTGGTTTTCTTCACAGGATGTGGTTATAAATGATTATTTTTTCTTTTTTCTTTTCTGTCTTGCTTGGGAAAGAAATAAAAAGAAAAAGGTAAATAGCCTTCAAGACATATAGCCCTGTCTTGGAGGGAGTGCTATGGAAAGCCAATATCTGATTAGAGCTCTTCACCTCTATGGAACTATTTGCTTATTTACTTCTTTTGGAACTTATAACCACAGCACTTCGACCAGTGCAGATAGCTGTGAATGTCTAACATAACCCATCAAAAAGATAAATTCCTTTGAAGCTTGGTGTTTATCCTTCAATCATGTAAATTTTGCATTATACTCCACCACTTACTGTTTAAGCATAAAAGTGTTGCTGGTCATTTGTCATGAAACAAAATTAATTTCCCAGGAAAATACTTCTGGCTTCTCCTGTGACTGTCCACATTCCCAGTCTAGACTGTGAGGATTTCTAGCACTACCAGAAAGGAGGTGACAGTCAGTCCAAATCAGGACACTGCTAGCTTCCTCTTCTGACTGTAGAAGTTTCTCTGGCAAAGGGTACAAGGGGCCCTTTAAGTCTGCACATACTGGTCAGGTAAGCTTTAAATAGTCTAATAGCAAATGCGGTAGAATTCTTCAACTCAAATGGCTCCAGAAACAACTTGGGGATTCTAGCAGAGTCTGTTTTATTAATAATTCCAGGCCAGGGGTACAGCTCAGTGGTAGAGCACTTGTATAGTGTGTACAAGGCTTGGGTCAATCTCTAGTATTGTAAAACAACAAACCAAACAAAACAAGATAATACAAGAATTCCATTCCCATCCCTGTCAGGCTCCCATAGGTATCTTGGGTGTGACTTTGGCCCCTTGGAGTAAGAATTTATGCTGTTGGATTTTCTACTGTTTTCCTGCTTCTCAGGGTTTGCAAAGCCTGTCTGATCATCCATGAGGCCCTAGCCTTTGAAGCCCTTATGACCTCAATGAGCCACAGTAGGACTGACAGATGCCATCTGGACAATGGCTAAGACCAACACAGGCAGGTGTGTGACCTTAGCTTCCACCAAACTGCAGTCAGTGTAAAGCACCATACTTCAGAAAGAGTGAACTATACCTTGTTTTCAGTGATAGTCACTTCACTTTGGAATTATCTCATAGTTAATACAGATGGAAAAGGGTTTTGGCTTTCCATAAAAGTAGTCTGGTCTACTTGGTATTTCTTTTTTTTTTTTTTTTTTGGTACCAGGGATCGAACTTATGACCTTGTGCTTATCAGGCAAGCACTTAAATCACTAAGCTAATGCCCCAGCCCTGTTTCTTTTATATCTGACAAATTTTAGGTGTTTAGTAGAAAAACACTGGCTCTGGCCCATGAATGAGATGTGATCAAACTATACAGAGAATATTTTAAAATTATTACAATGCCTCTGCAAGCTATACTTTTAAAAAATATGGTGAATGCCATTGCTGATCACCATTCAACAGAGAATCAAACTTGTAAACATTAAGGTTTGCCCCCATCCACTCTAGTCACTGAATCTGGCACCCTGCAACTTTTGGATCTTCCCTAAAATCAAAATGACCATGAGAGGTAGATTCAAGATATCAAGTAGCCACAATATTATAACTAAAGACACTCATGAAAGAGTATTTCTGGAACTGCTTTAGAAAGTGGTAAGAATGATGGTATGAGTGTGGTTAAAATGAGAGGCTGTTTCGAGGGAGATTAGTGACAATATGGTTTTTACTATCAAACATTTTTAAAACTTAAACATTCACCATATTTTTTTCATCACACCTCATACACTGAAGAATGATCCAGGCAAGTTAGGATGTTGCCACAAATAATCTTCCCATTAGAGTGGGCCTCAGAAAGCTGTCGGGAGCCTCAGGACAAGTAAACTTCCTTAGGAGTAGGTTAAGTTTTTGAGAATCACTAAAATAAACATGGTCAGTTTTTATTTGATAAATAAACAAAGGTTTTAAATAAACAAATGAAACATGCATAGAGGATATCTGATTCTACTACTTATCCTTTCCTTTTATTTGACATGCGGGCAAGGTCACGCTATGTAAGCTACAGTCATGTGACCTCCTTTGGAGTGGTGGATTTTTCTGCAGTCAGTACAGGAGACCTAGACCGGGCAAAGTTGCACAGGCTTGTAGCCGTGGCTGTTGGGGAGGTTGAGGCTGAGGCTGATCACTTGAGTAGTGGAACTCAAGACCATCCTGGACAATATTGAAGCCATCACCTCAATAAACAAACAAGCAAGCAAATAAACAAACGAAAAGCAGAAAGACTTCAGCAGCAAGTGAGAGAGCAGTGACTAAAAGCAGAAATTTTGTCATCACTTGCTTTGTTCATTAAGATGGGGTACAGTGGGCCATGGATACAGCTCAGCGGCACAGTGCTTGCCTGGCTAGCATGAGGTCATAAGTTCAACTCTCAGTATAAAAAAAAGGGGGTACTAGCAGGATGGAAGGAACATGTCATCAGAAGCAAAGGACCGCTGCTCCCCACACACTCGAAGCATTACTTGGATCTGGAATCACCTGGTCTGAACAGAAAAAAAAAAAATGAAACAGAAAAGAAACATTTAAACTGGATATTTTAGGCTGAAAATGTGCTATTCGGCAGAAGAAGCTAATACATTGCTAAGTGAGTTTCACTCTGCTCTTCCAGGAGAAGCTTTCTTTGGACCAGTCTCAGGAATGCATTTGGATGTAAGAAACAGAAAACATTGCTAAAGTAGCTGAGAGAAGTAGGGCTTTACTGCTCGCTCACAAGGAATGTGGAGGTTGCAATCAGGGCTAGTGCTGTCACTCAGCCGTGCTCAAGGAACCAGGGTTTTCTCATTTTTTTATTCCTTGCCTTATATATTTATTAATTTATTATTTACTTATTAACAAGCTCATGCTATGTAGTTCAGGCTGCCCTTGAACTCACTATGTAGCCCAGATGGGCCTTGAACTAGCAGCAATTCTCCTGCCTCAACCTCCCCAGTGCTGGGATTACAGGTATGTGCCACTATGCCTAGCTTTTCCCTTTATTTTTAATATGTCAAGATTTCATACGCATTTATTGAATGTCACCTGTCTCTTTTGACATCTGCATTCCAGGATATGTTAGTCTGATTTCTGTTACTGTAACCAATACCTAAGATAAATCCACTAATAAAGAGAAGAAGATTATTTTAACTCACAATTTTGGAGGTCTCAGTCTATGATCAACTGGTGCTTTGGGCCCGGAGCAGGAATATAAGGCAGGGTAAAGCAAGTCCTGGCTGAGAGCAGAAAGAAAGGGAGACCCAAGTATAACGGTACATGCCTATAACCCTAGCACTGTGGGAGGCAGGAGAACCACAAGTGCAAACCTACCCTCGGCAATGTAGCAATTCTGTGTCAAAAAAAAAGTGGTTTTGAGAGCTAGAGAGGTAGCTCAAGGTGAAGACCAAGACCTTGGGATTGATCCCCACTACCAGGAAAAAAAGAAATGAAGAAAAAACAGAGAGAAAGAAAGAAAGAAGGAAAATATAGGGGGTCCTTTAATCCTGTCCAATGACCATCCCTCTAGGCCCTGCATCTTAAAGGTTCCCACCTCCCAGTAGCATCATGGGCTTATTCGAGAGACTCCTTTTCCTATCATTTACTTTTCCCTTTTCCCATGCTGAGTGTTACTCAAATTCCCCCTTTTCCAATGGCTTAGAGAGTTAACTACAAGTCTCAGCACTTCCCAATTCTGTTTTTTAAACAGGGTACTCTTCTGACCTGTGAAACACTGATTTAGACTTGTGCCCTCGCATTGCTGTCTTCCTGCTGTTCGGGGAGATTTCTGCCCAGCACACATGGAAATTTCTGCTCAGTAGATTTCTGACCAGTGTCAATAGTGTAGGATGTAAGGCTCAATATTTACATACTTTAAAGTCAGGACTGTCATCCACAAACACTATTTTATAAGTAATTCAAAACTCATGACTAACTTATAGATGATGTTATTATTTTAAATTTATGGAAGATTGTACAGTGTGGGATAAATATTCGTAGAGCCTTATAAGAGCTTGGTTACTTTTAAATAAAAGCTTTATTCAATCAAATTGTATTTGGCTTATGCTTGGTTATAACCTCTAGATCTTATAAAAGTGCTCCTCTATATAACCAGTCATTTTTCTGCCTTGAAACTCTAGGATACTTTGGTTTTTATTCTAAGTATAAAAATTCCACAAGCAAAAGAAAATGTGTATTACAAGAAGGGAAGGTGGGAGTAGAGTTGCTTCCACAAAAACTGTGAGATAAGCAGTTCAGAACACCTGACAGGATAGACATGGTTATCTTGCATTAACTTTCACACTTGGTTTATAATTATTCTTTTTCATTACATAAGAAAATGATTTGTCATACTTGGGGAAGGACAACCTTTTCCAGAACAAATGAATATGTCTTCTCAAAAGAGTAAATGTAAGAGAATAGCACTAAAGTTTGGATCTGAAGTGTCACCCAAGTGCCTTTAGGTGCTGTGGAGAAGCTTCAAGAACTGAGGCCTAATGGGAGTAAGTTATTAGAGGTGCACGACTAAAAGTATGTTTGAACCCCAGCCTCTTCATCTTGTCTCTTTTTGCTTCTCTGCACCATGAGGTGGGCAACTTCCTCTGCTATGAACTTCCTCCATGATGTAAGGTCCCAGCACAAGCTCAGAAGCAATAATTTCAAGTGACCATGGACTGATCCCTCTGAAACTGTGAACCAGACTAGACTTCTGCTACTTCTAAGTGATTATCTCAGGTATTTTTTCACAGTAACCAAAAACTGACTACTACAAATGGCTACCTGAAAGATTAGTAGCTCTTCTTTTCCTTGATAAAAAGGGAGGGTCTAGGGATTTAGCTCAATGGTAGAATGTTTGTCTAGCAAGCATGAAGCCTTGGGTTTAGTCCTCAGCACCAAAAAAGTTAAAAAAACAAAACAAGACAAAAAAAGAAGCAGTAATGTGTGGTAGAAGCAAGTTTTCAGTCCAGGTAATTTTGTTCCAGAATCTATGGCCTTACCACTGCCCTGTGCTATGAAAGTCTCACCATTCAACCCCATCGGCTGACACAGAGACCAAAAATGACCTCCAGTTATCTCACAGGGTCATGAGGAGGGGCCTTCACACCTGTTCTTGGGAGAAGAGGGAAGGATGGTTGAACCTGAAAGCCCAGAGCACCCAAGTTGGGCAGTGGCAAATGGATCCCACCTATTTCCATCTACACATGGAAGAGAGAAATAGAAAAACAACACAAAAGTTAAGTGTAAAAGACCAATCAATGAAATTGCTTTCTCATGTGTGAGCCACAGAGCTATAAAAAGAAATTTAAGCAGCTTTCAGTCAAACCTTTTTAGTATATCCACCCAAGAGTCTCAAAATTAAAACCTCAACTTTTCAAACAGAGCCAATTTTCACTGATGTGCCCACATCTCACCCACCTTAGGTCACAATGACCCTGCCCCCACCTACCACCCAGGGTCAGCTCAAGAACGCCACATGTACTTAAGTTCAGGAAATGTTTTTTTTAAGAAGAAGTTCCATCACCAGCCTGTAGTGCAGAAGTTGCAATCACATAGCCAGCCAAAGTGAAATTAAGAAATTTGCATGTCATTTATTAATATCCTCCTTGTCTGTCAACCAGCCTTCAAAAACATGTTTTCCTTCTTTTGAAAGAAACAAATTGTAATGAGCTCATCCACATAAAGGATATCAGGCCAGACTATATTTCTCCATAAGTATGGGGAGTGTAAATATCCACCAGGAAAGGGGTGGATGGTGATCAGACAATGCATTCCCTTCTTCATTCTACTGCTTGGGACATTCTCTCTTATGCATGGCAACATTACCTTGTTTTCAAAATGGTCTCCTCCCCAGCATAATCTGTCTTGAAATAAAAAATATCATTCAAAATATTCCATTCAAAAAGTAAGGTGCTATTGACTGGTTAGGTGGGATAACAATGTGGTGGTTATGGAAGAAATATGCCTTCTGTTTTGGAGGCCTTCTGTTTTGATGACACACTGAGGGATGAAATATAATGATATTTGCAATTTACTTAGAAATACATTAGCAAAATCTTCATAATCAATAAAATAAATATGGTCAAACTTTTAACAACTGATATACTCAATAAATGGCTTGGCAGGTGTCCCTTGTGCAGTACTTTTCTCTCTATGGTTTTCTGCACTTTCATATTTCTACAACAAAGAACAAAAACTCCAAGGTGGCCTTTGCCTGGAAGTCCTTTGGCCTCCTGCCACATCATCTGTCTCTCTTCCGCAGCCTGCAGCCACCCTGAACCAGCCCTCTTCAAGTTAAGGTCTGAGTCTGAGTGGCCAGGGACCCTGGCATTCACAGCCGGAAAGAAGGTAACAGTAACTGTAACTAACATTTGAGCAGCTTTCTTTGTGCACCCTTAGTAGTTACATGATTTATATCATTTAGTCCTGAAAGCAGCCCTATGAAGTAGCTGGAGTGATGTTATAATTTATGTCTAGATGTCCCCCAAAGCCTCATGCCCTCACAAGCAGAACTTTGGAAAGGTGACTGGATTACTGGGGCAGTATGGTTGACTTGCATTTAGTAAGTGGGGTCTGGTCAGAAAAGATGGACCATGTGGGTGCAACCCGGAAGACCTTATCTCCTTTCCTGGCTCCTCCCTTGACTCTACTTCCTATCCACCATGCTGTGAACAGTTTGTTTGTCTTCCACTATGCCCTTCTGCCATGCTGTTCTGCCTTGGAGTCAGCTGACCATAGACTGAAACTTCTACAAAATGTAAGCCTAAATAAACTGCTCCTTTATGTTTTGGGTATCATTTTGTGCTTCAATGACAAGAAAGGTGATTAAGACATGTGGCTATGATTATTCCTATTTTGTGGAGGGGGCAATGAGATCAAGAAGTGTTAATGTGCCCAAGGTTACTCAGGTAGTGTAACACAGGCAGAATTTCTATGAAGCTATTATCACTATGATAAACTGCCTCACCCAATTAGTGACTAGACGTTACAAGGCTTCTCCTATAAAGGTATTGGTTGTACTTTCCTACCCTACACGATATCCATTAATCTAACCATTCTCTTTCTACATGCAATAAAGGTACCTTTCAGCCATTGCCTCTTTCTTATATTTCTCTCAGAGGCCAAGTTCATTCCTGCTTCTTCACAGATACTAAGTAAGAGTTGACTGACTTGCTGAATAGTAAACCCCTTGAGGCGAGGTAGGCAGGAACCTAATAGCTATCTTCAAAGCCTTAGCCTTTACCTAAGATTCCTGTCCCTGTGATTTGAGTATTAGCAGGTACAGCCCTCACTCAGCAGGTGAAACCCTCCTTGGAGGTGTTCTGAGTCCAGCTCCAACTGACTGGATTACTACCAGGAATGATAGCAAAGAACATAGTACATAGTTACACGTCAACCATGGCACATGGCTGAAAACCAGTTTCTCTCTTCACTCTCCTCTCTACCTTCTCCTCTTTCCCTCTTCTCTCTTTCTCTCTCTCTCCCTTTTTTCTCTGGTTACAAGCCAGGAAAAGCCAACATATTTTATTGGGAACTAGTTTATCTATAGATAAAGAATTCTGAATTCATGTGCATACCCTTATATTAGGAACAGATATTTCAATGGGTCTTGGGGTTAGGCATAGGCATAGCAATGATCAATTCTGGAATGGAAAGGTTCAGGCTCACTTGGTCAAATTGCTGCACATAATCACATAGAATCACATAAAATCATGTGCATTCTATATCCCTGAAAATTATTTTCCATCTTGGTTTACAAGTTTTCCCTTTTTTTTTTTTTTTTTTTACCCAAATTCCAGTTCACAGGATAGTGCAAGCAGAGTAGGGGATGTGGAAAGCCTCTCGTCTTTCTAGGCAGCAAGACTCCCTAAAAAAATAGGCAAGGGTTGCAGAGCCCATCTTCCCATTTCACAGCAGCCCTGGTTGCAGTATTCTCCATGACCCAAACGCCCTCATTTTAGGAAAGCCCAAGGGCAGGGTCAGACTGCAGGTGGCGGGAGGATTCTCCCCACAGAAGAGTGACTTTGCTCTCACCATCATCCAGTCTGGGGAGGGACCATCCTGACACAGGAAGTCAGCCGCCAGGCAGTGAATCCAGCTTGAAAGGCAGGAGGCCACTCACTCCCTGGATCAGGAGGCACTGGGTTGTGACTCCAGAAAGCAGAGGCACCCAAGGGTTCTCCAGTGAACGGATGTAAGATGATTACAGGACGGAGGCCACCGGCAGGGTTTGGGAAAGGGATTTCTCAGGACTCTGCAGCACGGGCAGGGCAGAGGGTCCCACTGGCACACCCAGCCCACCCCCCAGGGAGCTGCCTCCTGTGGCCGCAGTCTGTCCACTGAGGTCTGTGTGACTTGATAGCCAGGAACGCTTGGACACGACTGTATTCGTAGTGTGTCTGGCCGTCCTGAATCCTGTGTATGCTGGTACCTTGTGTATGTACGCACTTGCCTTTTAGCAATTTAACAAGCACATTTCTGTTGGTTTTTCACAAGTGATTCACAACACTAATAATCAGAGAAATACAAATTGAAACAGTAATGGCTTGCAACAGTTGCGCGGAATAGCAGCCCTGCTGGTATAAGCTGAATTACCTTTATCCTACCTCAAGCCTTAAACAATACCCCAGAAGGGAAGAAACAGTCTCTAGTTACCGTTATTTTTTGTGTAATAATCATGTCATCAGCATTAATAAAGGCAAATAGCAACAGGGATGGGAGCATATAGAAATAGAACATTATTCTGTATACATATTTATTTATTAACTTATTCATTCAGGAAATATTTATTTAACACCTAGGAAGCACAGAGGGAAGGAAATTAAAATTGCATCAAATGTTGGGCATTTCTGTGAGCTGGGTAACAAGATTCCTGTTTATCATAGAAGAGAGGGTAAACCCTCCATCTTAGACCCCCCAGCTAATGAAATACTTCCTGGAGATTCTCTGAGACAGAAGACAGAGAATGCCCACATGGAGCTTGCCATCTGCAGACAGAATAAGTCAAAGCAACACCTACAAGAGCATGGAGTGCCCCAAACCTTGAGGGATGTGGGCGATGCGTGATACTGGGAGTTAAATAAGGAGAGATGAGCCAGGTACAATGCTGCATGCCTGTAATCCCAGAGCTCTGGAAGACTGAGGTAGGAGGATCGCCAGCCTGGGCAATTTAGTGACAAATTAAAAAGGGTTAAGGATGTAGCTTAGTGCAAAGGCCCTGAGTTCAATCTCCAGTATGGGAGTGGGGAGTGTGGGGGAGGGACGGGGAGCAAGACTATTCTGGTTTCAGGTGGGGCCATGCTAAAGACTTTTTAGAGAAACATTGAACACAACTTTTCAGGATGGATCACCTTATTCCTCCAGACCTGCTTGGGTAAGGCAGCAAAGATGAGAGGCTCAAGGCTTCTCCGGGAGAGCTGCCCATGAAGAAACCCTCAAAGCCAAGCCTGGATCGTCACATCCCTTCAAAGGTTCTGGTGGACTCATGCTAGTGGCTGCTCAGAACGACTCAGAAAAGGCTCCTGAGATTGAGACACAACCAGCGTCCTAGAAATTTGCCCATAAGACTTAGCCTTTGGGTTTTGGATTTAGAAGAGATCAGGAGAAAAGACATTGACTGTAGAATCTTTGGCTTCCCAGTGCCTGGGGGGAGACGGAGAGGTGCGACTTCGCAGTGCACAGGGAGCCCCAAGTGCTGGCACAGTCCAGGTGAGACACAGAAGGGAAGTACTTCTGCACAAGCAGGATTCCGGCCTCCTCTTCAGCACCCACACCCTGCCTTCCAAGATGGGATTCTCGGCAGCTGTGCCCAGGGAAGAAAGAAGTGGCTCCAGCCAGGAGCCCAGATCCTGGTGTGTGTGCGTGCGTGTCTTGTTGCGAAGGTGCCAAAAGGGAGTAAAGAGAAAAGCACGAATGCTGGGCCCCTGAATTGTGCACAGGAAAGATCATTTCTAAGAGCAGCCAAGGGGACCTGATAAAAAATGGGGGAGCAGAGGCAGCCCCTCCTTATTAATCTCTCAACACCCAAAAGTCCACACTGCGATCTCTTCATTCTTTCAGGACCCCATATTTCTCAGAATCTTCAGGGTGTCTCTAATCATCTCTTGAAAATAGGACATCATAAATGTTTCCACCCTAAAGTACTACAAATTTATAGACATCACGTAAGCATGGAATATAGTCGTTCAGAGTATGATTAGGAAAAGGGCACAATCTCTACCTCCATGCTTGTCCACATTTTCTCATGTAAGGCTCACCATGCATCTATCTCTAACCCTACTTTACACAACAGGTGATGAAAATGTTTAGATTTTAAAATGTTAATACAGTAAAGATGTTGTCATTAGTCCCCCTCAAAATGCACCCCCTTACTTCAAACGCACATACCCATCATTCTGGTCACTTTCTGAAGCAGTTGTGGAACTTATCTTTCCAGGACTGTCTTTACAAGGTATGATTTAAAAAATATGATAAATGCTTCTGCTAAGTGCCATCCAGAGGAAAGGCAGGCTCTTGAAAACATTACAGTGTGCCCTCATCCACCTTATTCACTGGGTCTAGCACCATGCAACTTGTGGTTCTTCCCCAAAGTCAAAAGGACAGTGGAAGGTAAACATTTGGAGTGATTCATGACACTTAGGTAACCCTGACGGTACAACTAAAGACACTCACAGAAAAGAACTCACAAAATTGATTCATAAAGCAGCAAGAATAATGGGATATAAGTTGGGTGTGCTGGCAAACATTTGTAATCCCAGCACTTAGGAGACTGAGGCAGGAGGATCACCATGAGTTCAAGGCAAGCCTAGGTTAGTGAGTTCAAGGCCAACCTGGACTACTTAGCAAAAAAAAAAAAAAAAAAAAAAAGATGGGGTAAGTATATTTGAAGCAAGGGGAGTACTTTGAGGAGTAACACATATGATACTTTTTAAATCATATATCATAGTTGAGAAGACCAAAGTTGGGTGATATCCCCAATCTCGTGCATATTGTAAGTGACAAAGAGAGGGTTCAAACTCAGCAGATTTGAGTTCCAAACCTGTATCCTTAATGCCCACACTCTAGGGTTTGAAAGTCCATCAAAAGCCTAAACACCTCCCCAGCTTACAGGACTACAGGACATGAGGGACCAGGGCATCTGCAAGTCCCACAGAAAATCTCTCCCCATCCTTCCAGACTTCAGCCTGTGCTGAGCCTTGAGCCAAGTGGCAGGGAGCAATTTCCATTTTTGATCCAGATCTCTAGTCCTCTAAACCTTCTATCTAATTCAACTTCTCATGGCTTTCATTTCTGAAGCTCTTCTTACAAGAATATTCTATTTAAAATAAATAGATAAGAGAGAAGAGAACTGATTGAGCCAACTGTGAATTTATCTAATTTCCACATCTCACACCTATGACTAATTCACTTGGGAAAGGGCAAAGTCTGTCTAGGTAAGATTGTGTTTTGCATAAACTCTTCTGCATGAAGTGGCTCAAACAGAGCAACTAGATAGGATCCAAATTTCAGGATCATTCTAACAAATGACTATAGTAAAGGTCCATTAAAAAGAGAAACAGAGTCATGCTACCTTTTGCCTCATTATCGTAACTCTGGGAACCGACTCTTCCCAGCCAGGAAGCTTTCTCTCTACACTGTGGAAGCCACAGGAGACACTTCCTAAGACACAGCCACCCAGACTGCATCGCCATCTGCTACACCCAGGGAGTCTGAGGAGCCCCTGCTCTATAGTTGAGCAGAACTATCTTGGCTTAGGGTCATCACCTTGGTTTAGCTTGGCTGGGACTTTGTGACCTGATTCTGGCCTCTGAGTTCCTTCCTGGGACATACACATAGTTTCTAGGCTTTCCTGGTTGGATTTGAAATGTCCCCAAAACACAAGTGCTAAAGGCATGGTGGCCAGTTCATGGGATTTTGGGAAAGTGACTGGATCACAAGGCTCTAACTTCATCACATGCATGAATGCACCGATAGGATCAGAATTTGATAGAATTATTGGAAGATGACGGGAACAGGAAGTGAGGGCTAAATGAAGGGAATGGGTCATGGGTGTATCACCGTGGGGACTGTATCTGGCCCCTACCCTCTTCCTCTCTCTCTCTCTCTCTCTCTCTCTCTCTCTACTTCCTGGCTGCCATGAGGTAAGCAGCTTCCTTTGGCCACGCCCTTCCGCCATGACGTTCCTGCCTCGCCAAAGGCCTAAGGGCAATGGAGCCAGCTCACCATGCTCTGAATCCATGGGCCAGAATCAGTCTTTCCTCCTTGGTGTTGATGTTCTCAGGTCTTCTGTTGCAGTGATGAAGAACTGACTCGCACACCTGGTCTGCTGCTTTCCTCTGGTGCCCACCTGCGTAGGCTGTTACCTGCTACACTGCTCAGTCACATGCAGGACTCTTCAAGCCCTCTCAGGAAATCACCTTCAGAGGCTTTGTCTTCCTTTGCTTCTAGCTCTGCTTTTCCTGGACTTCAGTGTAGACAAGAATCACCTGGGGATCTTGTTAAACTTTAAACTGACCCAACGAGGCTGGGATGGAGCTTGAGAAGCAGCATTTCTAACTAACTACCAGGACCCACTTTAGAAATAGGTCAAGGTTGATTAGCATCAAAGTTGAAGGCCAAAGCAGATGTCATAGCCACTGGCCATGTCTCCCTGAACATGTGATTCTCACCTTCTTTTTTTTTTTTTTTTCCTGTGAATGAATTTTTATGTCCTAGCCAGAGAAATAGCTTGGTTTGGGACAATCAGAGTGGTGCCCAGAAATAATGTATGCATGCAGGGTAGGTGACAGGAGGCTCTTTTTCCTGGAATGACATAGGTAGAACAGCACAGTTTTGGGGCTGCTGGTGGCCTCCTTCTTTGCCATACGCAGTGATGGAGAATGAAGAGAAATGAAAGGAACATACAGAGAACATACAGAGAAAATGAAAGGAACAAAGAGATCCAATGATATTATTTGAGCCCTTGAATTCTGCCATACTCTATGCAGGCTCACTCTGGCCTGCTATATAAACCAATAAATTTTATTTTTCATGTAAACTGAGTTAATCTCTGTTGGTTTCCAGAACAAGAGCCTGACATATAATGAGTAAGGCAGTGTGGGGTAAAATAGCAATGCAGTGATATAGTGATGATTTTCACAAAATGACTATAAAAATAAACAAAAGGCTAGGTCCTAAAAAATGAATAACCATGGTTTCATTGAAATACTTTCTTAGCCTCTCTCTAGGTGTCACTAGGAGAAGGGTGGCACTCATTTGGGATGTTTGAAAACGATCTTTTGACTTCGTTATAACCCTAACTTCTTGGAATGAGAGTGAAGCTATGTACTTAGCCATCTCTGTTTCCTCGGCAGCAGAGTACAGAAGACACTGCCTGTGAAGTCAAGAAAACACGATCAAGCGTGAAGTCCTGAGGGCCTGATCTCCCAGCACAGGTAATGCCACCAGAAAGCTACTTGAGATCGTTTTGTAGAAGCCTCTCCTGTCTACCAGTTTCTTCTTGGATTTGTAGTTACACAGGCAAAACTTAAAGTTAACATGGGTCCTCGGCTCCAGATCATATTCATAAATGGCCTCATTTCGACACATAACCCTTGATATCATCTCTTACAGAGTCATCATCCCAGCCCCGCAGGGACTGACTAAAGCCCCAGAATCTGAGCTATCAGATCTGTGCAAAGCAGAAGGCACACATGCAAAATAGACGGAGACCAAGCATGTGTGAGTCGCTCGGAAGGGGGCCGGTGTGGTGTGTGGTGTGTGGGGCCAGAACAGGCGGTTCCTGCTTCCTCTGCGACTTCCCTATTTCAGATAATAGCGTCTCCACCCTTCTGGGTACTCAGGTTCAAAGCCTCGGAGCCCTTGAATTCTTCTTCTTTTCTACTCTTCCTCTTTGCCTGCATGAGATTGAATCCCTCCCAGAGCCCGTTCTGATGTCCATCCACCTCATTTCCTCCGAGTTCTCTGTCCCTGCCTTTTCCAAGTCTTTGTTATTTCCACTGGGGTCGCTGTAGCACTGGCCTCATAGCTGACCTCAGATATTACTTCACACTCCAACCAGACCCAGCCAAATGATTTTAAAATGATTGACTCTCCTGTGGCGGATATAATTTCCCAAAGATGCCAAACGGGTAGCTCCTGTTCCTTGTACTCTCACCGTGTGACTCAGACATCGCTCTCAGCGGAAGGTGAAGTCCATATTCCTTCCCTTTGAAGCTGGGAAGGCTTGAGATCCGTCCAGCAAAAGTGATGCTCTGTAACTTCTTCCAGGGTCAGGTCCCCAAAAGTCGTATCTTTTTACCTGGATTTCTTGGGAAACTTGCCTTCAGATTCTCAGCTGCCACATAGGATACCCAAGGCTGTCATCCTGGGAGGAAGCCCAAGCCTTGTGGAGACATCGCATCCATGGGGTTCCTCTGTGAGGTCCTGACCAACAGTTAGGATGTGATAGACTCCGATGAACAACTCCTTACCCATTGAGTCACCCAGACTTTGATTCTCACAGCTAAGGACATAGACAGCGTGCAGCTGTGCCTTTTTGTTCTTCCTGATCTACAGAATCTGGGAGTTTAATAAAATGATTGTTTTAAGCTGCTGATTTTGCAATAATGTGTTACACAACCAGTAGAAAACAGATAACTTATAAGCTTGTTTTAAATTCCTGAATTCTTTTTTGTTATTTGTTTTTGTTTGTTTTGTGCTACAGGAGATTGGACTCAGGGCAAGTTCTGGCTGGAGTGTGAAGTAAAATCTGAGATCAGCTGCATCCCTGGTCCTTTTTTTACTTTTTATTTTGAGACAGGGTCTTGCTAACTCATTTGTTGCCCAGGCTGGGGTTGAATTTTAAACCCTCCTGTCTCAGCCTTCCAGAATGCTGGGGTTACAGGTGTACCAGCACCCCTGGTTTAAAACTTCTTAATCCCTACACAAATCCTGTGTCATTCGTCTGTCACAGTCTCAAGAAGTTACTTACAAAGAGTAAGGTTTAGAACTGGGAAGGGAGTGGCTTTGCAGTACAGCACATGCACAAGGCCCTGGGTTACAACTCCAGCACGCCCGTGCGCACACACACACACACACACACACACACACAGTTTCACCAGTGCCCAGAGATTAAAGAGAACTGCTGACCTGATCAAGATAAGCCACTTATTCCTAGACATTATTTGAGTATAAACTGTGTACCAGACATACTATAGACCTTATCATAATCCAAGTTGAAGCTCAGATTGGAACTATGAATTTCCTGAGTCCTTGCTGGATATACGTAAACCAGGAATTGAAACTCACAGCTTGATGACACCAAAGCCCCCACCATCCTTGCAATGCCTCTCAGGAAGTGAATCCTTAGAAGGAGGACACGGAGGAGCACTCGGCAGGACTGTGTTGTCTCGCCTTTCCCAGGACACGACTGAAATAACTTCTTTGGAATAAGGAAGAACAACGCAGTCTGGTTTGGCCACAGAAAGCCCCTGGCAACAATGTTGAACAAGCCAGGAGCAATTTGTTTCTATTCTTTTCTATGTGACTGCCGGAGGTGATCCTGGTTTTTATTAGCCCAAACTTCTCCCTTTCAAAAGATAATTCTTTGAAATTTTCTGGGAAATGAACATGGTTCAATCTGGCTCTGGGCTGGCCACCACATGCTCACAGAGTTAAGAGAACCTGAGATTTTTTAACCCATTATAATCATATCCACACGCCACTGAATTTGCCTCAATAGTTGTGTTGTTTAACAGCTACAAAGAAAAAATTCATATTGAATGAGTGATGACATTCAGCTTTATCCTGGAAAACATTTCATCTAGATTTGTTCTAATTCAAGAGTTTTATACCCATATAGATTAAGGTATAGTGGAAACTCACTGGGAATTTTTTAAGAAATATCAACAACCCATTAATATCTAAAGTTAAATCATTTAAGTATGCTAATGTTTCTCAAGACAGATTTATTAAAACCAAACAACGACAGTAGAAAATTTAAAGTCCAGCTCTACTCTAAAATATGGCCAATTATATAGAAAATGTTCATAGTTTTTCTTCCTTCAAATTTTCTAATTGGGCATTTTTGAAATTTTTTATATTGTCAAAAGAAAAATCAGTGGACACTTTGAGCAACTTGTTTCTTGTTCTTTCAATATTTTCAGATCTATGTTTCTGGCAGTTAGAGTGTGTATTCCTCTGGGAAGTTTGGTGAAGGGGGAAAGGGCAGAGGACAGGGTCCCATGTCAGTAAGCTTTGCATCACTGTGCCAAAATACCTCCAATAAACAACCTTAAAGAAAGAATAGTTTGTTTTTGGCTTATGATTTCAAAGGTTTCAGTCCATGGTCTTTTGGTTTCGCTGCTTTGGGGCCCATAGCAGCCCAGTGTATCATGGTGGAAGTGTGGTAGACAGCACTGCTCACCTTGTGGCAGCCGGGAAGCAAAAAAAGAGAGGCACAGGCCAAGGTCCCAACATCCCCTCCACAGGCGTTCCTCCAAAGACCGACTTCCTCCACCTGAGCACCCTATCCTAAGGTGTCCACTACTTCCTGCTAGCACCAAGCCTTCAACACAGGAGCTTGGGAGGCCGGGGTGGGGTGAGGTGGGGAAGGATTTAAGATCCAAACCTCCGCACCTCCCTGCTCTTCACCCCACCTCCTCCAGCTCCTTGCTTGGAGTGAAAGCTTATGTTCTCTGTACCTGACAGCTACTTACATTCTTCTGCTGTGTTCCAGGTACACATCCCTATATTTTCCCCAGGACCTGAGACAGAAAGGTGCTCGTTCACTGGGGGAAGAAGACCGTGTTCCTTAAGGAGTGGATCAAATCCTGGTCAAGACAGCTCAGTGACTTTACACTGTCTCATCCCTCCTTGTTGGAATGCGCTCACAATGATGGGCAAGACAAAAACTAAATAAAATTAGACCAAACAAATCATCTCTAAGTCTGCTGGGCAGCAGCTGATATGTCTGAATTGTGGGCAATGAGGGTCTAGAATTTAGGAGATCACCAGTGCCCTGCAGGAAAGGGGAGGTGGAGTCTTTTTCATTGGTAAAGGCAGAGACCAGGATGGTCTTCATGAAAGAAATATGAAAAACTAAGCTGCTGACAAGATTGCAACTGGGAATTCTGCTTTTAGTCTAAGGAGAATTGAAGACAAGGAAAAGCTTCTAACAAAAGTACTTAAAGCAAATTCAATGACCGTAAATATGATATTACCAATGTTACTATGGGAGGTGTTTTGATTAATTACACATCTAGCTCTAAAATCTGTGCTAAGGAATGCCCAGATAGCTAGTGAAACATTATTTCCAGGTGCGCCTGGGAGGGTGTTTCCAGAAGATATTAGCAATTAAAGGACGACAGTAAAGATGTATGGTTGACATCAGTCAATCCGTTGAGGGCCTGAAAACAACAGAAAGTTAAAGAAAAAGTCACCTTGATCACTGTCCTTTTAAGCTGGGACAACGTTCCCTCCTGCCCTTGGGTGCTGCTAGTTCTAGACCTTCAGACTCAAAATGAATTATACCATCAGCTTTTCTGCTTCTGCAGCTTACAGATGGCAAATCCTGGGACTTCTTGGCCTCCATAAAGACAAGAGCCATTCCCATAATAAATCTGTATAAATCTTATATGTACATATCTTGTTGGTACATTTTCCACTGAAGAACTCTGACTAGTAGGAGAGAAAAGCCCTGAAATAGTAGACACAGTTCAGGATTAGAGATTCAGATGGCACCAACTCTAAATATCTGTAAGATCAATAATAGGATGAGGAAAATAAAGATACAGGTAAGGTAAAGAGAAAGACAACATAAACAAAAATCTGGTATTCACAGGAAAGTGTATTAAACCATGGTCCCCACACAGGAGAAAATCCAATAAGAATTAAATCAAGAATCTGAATGTCAATTATTTCTGATTAAATCAATCTTATGGAACATCCTGGGAAAAAACTCTTTTTAAAAGATGTTTATTGCTCAAAAAAAAAAAATGAAATAGCAACTTTCGTTTTAACAGAGCAAGAACGTGTAGGGAGGAAAAAACAAAAGAACAGGTGTGTATATCAAGAACTGAACAGAAAGGTGGAAATATAAAAATACTCATTTTTAAAAAGTCAGTATCAGATGTGACACAAAGAATAAATATGCTAATGAGAAGGGAATACTGACGAATTCTTCCAGAACAGTATATGAATATATATAAATATATGTGTAAATATATTGAATGTGCATGTGTATATATATTACGTATATATGTACAGTAGGGTGTTTATAGGTGTCAGTAATGTACCTTATATTTCAAAAAGCTAGAAGAAAGGATTTTAAATGTTTTTACCATAAAGAAATGATAAACATTTGAAGAGACAAATATATTTACCCTGATTTAAGCATTACACAATGTGTTGATGTATCAAAACATCATGTGGTACTCAATAAACAGTTATAATTTTTATTTTTATGTATCAGTTAAAATAAATTTAAAATTAAAAAATATGTAGCCCTGTATATGTATAAGTATGTACATAAACATACATCATACTAATACATACTGATACTGAAATATATAAATATCTCACACAAGGGTTAAGAGATATAGGAAACCTCCAGGCATGGTAGCACACATCTGTAATTCCAGATACTTGGGAGGCTGAGGCAGGAGGATCACAAATTCAAGGACAGCATGAGTGACCTAGGGAGACTTTCTCTGCAAATGAAATTTTAGAAGCACTGAGGATGTAACTTTGTGACAAAGTGACCCTGGAGTCAGTTCCTGTACCACACAAACAGAAACTGAGACTAGATTAAGAAATTCCTAGAATCATTTAATAAGATTTCAAAAATAAATCTGTTTTGGGAATAGCAGGGAAGTAATATTTGTAATGTTAATAAGAAATTTTCATAATTGAAAAAAGACATGAAATCTTAGAAATATTCTCTAGTATAAATACACATCTAGACTTATCATAGTAAAACTATACAACAACATATAGAGAAAATCTCACCAGCTACAAAACAGAAGTAAAAATTATATGCAAACAAGTAACAATTAGGAAATTGGCAAATTTTATATCAGCCCCAACAGTGGTCAAAAGATGACAAGTAATATCTTCAAAGTTCTCAAGAAAAATAACTATAAAAAACTAGAATTTTATACTGAACTAAACTAATTTTAACAATGAAAATGATTTTAAAAAAAAAAAAAAACTTCTTGGGCATCCAAAAATTAAAACCACTGGCCTGGTAGCTCAGTGGTGCAGGACTTACCTAACATGTGTGAGGCTCTGTGTTCGGTCCCCAGCATCACAAATACAGACCGAAGGACAAACAGCAACTCAAAGAGAAACTGTGTGTACAGGAATATTTTTTTAAAAATTTTTTTAATTGATAGACTTGCAAATATGGACAGAAAAGATATAAGTAAAATTTAATTTTTTTAAAGTTGAAATTGTTCACAATTAAAGCCAATTTTTTTTTAAAAAAGGAGGTAGTTGTGATTATGATCAGTGGGCATTTGCATGATTCCAAACTAGCAGAAAGGCAACGTGGTAAGGGAGGGCAGAAGGCGTGGGGGAGACGGCTCTCTGCCTAGCCAAAAATAAAAATAAAAAAATCAGGAAAAAATGAGTGCGAAAATAACACTTAAAGAAAAAGATTGGGAACAATAAAACATAATAAGACCCAATATAAAATTTTATTAAATACAGTAAAAAAGGAAGATGATCCAATTAGGAATTTTTAGCCATATGTCAAGTTTTAATCATCAGGAAGATATAAAAATTCTAAATTTGTGAGGTGTCCTATGGATCAAAATATCTAAAACCAAAATTTACATAAGTTAGGCGAACAGTTGAACCCAAATTTATAGAGATACTATCTTTCATCTCTCAGTAACTAAGTAAAGAAGAATAAAATAAAATAAAGGTTAGCGTATGAAAGAATTGAACAATATAATTAAACTGCACTAATTCTTTTTAACTACACCTGCAGCTTATACCAACATTAATCATAAAGCAAGTCATCAAAAATCTGAAACTATAGAAATTTTATAGAAACCAGGGCAGTGGCGTGTGCTTGTAGTCCCTAGCTCCTAGTGAGGCTGAAGCAAGAGGATCGTCAATTCGAGGCTAGCCAGGGTAACTTAGCAAGACCTTGTCTCAGAAACATAGAAATCCTGTAGAGTAAAATTAGCAGCAAAATTCATAAGACTGTAGCTGAACTTCGGAATCATTTGTAGGAAAATGAATGCACCTTGAGACTGTAATGTTAAATAAATCAGACACACGACCTGAAATATCTCTTATATGAGAAATCCAAAATATAAATAAAGTGAAAAGTAACAGATTATAGGAAGCAAAGAGATAGATCTTTCTCAAACAGGAAGGGAAATCAAGAGATTAGGAGAGGAGGAGGGAACGGAGGAAAAGGAAAAAAGATGTGTCAGTACATGGACCAAGACCACGCAAAGAGGTAAACATTATGTACCGCAAAAATGCACTAATAAAAATCCTTTTGAATTTTTAAAAAATTAAGCTGGAAATCAACCACATAAAAACAAAAAAAAATTCCTCATATATATTTAGAAGCTAATACACCACTGTATCATTTAAGAGTGGAGGAAGTCACAATAAAAGTTAGAAATATTTTAAAATGATGAATGCTACATATCAAAACTTATGTGTTGCCAAAAATGTGCTTGAAGAAAAATGTACTCTTAAATGTATATTTTAGAAAAAAGACCAAAATATCAATGTTCTAAGGATCTATCTCAAGAAGTTGGAGAAGAGGTATAGCAAGTCAAACCCAAAGAAAATAAAATTAAGAAAACGAAGATATAAGAATAGACATTAATAAAAATAGAAAGCAAACACATAAGAGAGAATCAACAAGGCAGAAAGTTAATTTATTTGAAAAAAACTAAGAAAATTAATAACAAGACTAATAAAACAATCAAAGAGACACAAAGGAATGAAAAAGGGAACATAACTCTATATATTCACATATTAAGAAGATAATACTAGGAGCAGCTTTGGAAATTAAATTAATACACACATTATTTATAAAACAGACACTAATGACTATCTAGTCTTGTAGGTACATTAGCGAATCTCAAATCAAAACATTTCCCATGCTTTCAGGAATAAATTTTCTACAATATTTAAGAAAGAAATAGCATAATCTCACACAATTCTTTTAGGAAGTAGAACAAGAGAGAATACTTCTAACTTACTGTTTAAGATTAGGCAAAGTTATTACCAAGAAGGAAATTATGAAGCCAAGCTTTCTCTTAAACATAGATTTAAGGAGGGTAAGGGCAGGAAGCAGCCAAGTAGACCAGTTCAAATCCAAGTCTCACAAATATGACAAGCATAGATATCAAGTCAGAGTGGAGTTTATTCTAAGAACGCAGAGTTGGTTTAACATCCACTCATGAAGAGTAAGGTGTCATTTAAGTGCTTAATTTCCTGGCTTTATTGACATAGTCACATAAGACAATGTCTTTGTTCTTAGGAAACACACATTGAAGTATTTAAGGGTAAGTGGGTATAACATCTTTTAGTTTAAAATTGTTCAGAAAAGTATGTAATCTACATGCACCTATATGTGTGCATACAGAGGGTAATGATAAAATGAATGAGGCAAAATGTTTGGTAAGTCTGGATAAAAGATCATGTGACTTCTTTGCACTGCTCTTCCATTTTTCCATTTTTAAATTTATCGCAATTTAGAGTTACAAAGAAAAAGTGAGATTTGTTTTGCAAACAGAATAAAGGTGAAAAATTAAATGATCATTTCAATAAATGTAGAAATAATTTGATAAAATTCAACTTCTGTGCAAGACAAAAACTCCTGGCAAACCCAAAAATAAAAGGACACTACTTAAACTGGCAAGGTGTCTACCCCAAGCCTACAGATACATCATAATTAGTGAGAAATGTTTTTCTCTGCGGTTAGGAAGGAGATAATGATGCTATCACATTTCATATTCAACAGAACTTCCAGGAAAATACAAGCCTACCCTACAGAAACAAGAATAATGCCTGCTCAATACAGAACTCTATTCCCCAAAGAGGAAAGGATGGAGATAAATTGAAGTCCTCTGTAAATTTGATGTTAGCTGAGTCATTACATCTCTCAAAGGGTAAGTAGGTGAAGGCGTGGAAATGTGCCTGGGGGAAATCTTTCCTGATAGAAATCAAGATGTAAGAACGAGGTTTCCCTCCAACAGTGTTCAAGATTTGTGTTAGTTTTCTAACAAATACCTGATATAATCAACTTTGAGAGAAAAGAGATTCATTTTGTCTCTTTTTGGAGGTTCCAGTCCATGAATGAGTGGGCCTGTTGCTTTCAGGCCTATGGTAAGGCAACACGCATGGCTACCGCAAAATCACTCACTCATGACCCGGAAGTGAAATAGAGAAAGAGGAAAAGGCCAAGGTCTCACAATCCCCCTCGAGGACATGTCCACAGTGACTAGAATTGTTGCCAGACTAGACAGTATCTGAAGATTCCAGACTCTTTCTGTCCCACCCAAAGAATTGTAGAATTGGCCGAGACAACTGGTAAACAGTTAAACACAACTTTTATTCAAAGATTGAACCTGGAGAGAGTGGAGAAAGGTGAAGTAAAGGTAGAAAAGCAGAGTGAAGAAAAGAGAAGAAACACATTGTGCTCACTGGGCAGGTCAGTGCTGAAACAGGACAGCAGAACAGCAAGACTGCAGTGGCAGTGAACTTAACAGCCAAAGCTTCCCACCATCTTTTCATGCCCTCCTAGGCCTTGTCCAGGGGAAGCTGCTCTGCCCACCCTTAATTGACAGGTTGTATTTGTTCTGATCAGAAAAGCACGTTGGAGGCACAGTGGAATATCCCTGCGCACTCATGTGAGTGGCTAAAACAAAACACAGTGACAAAATATGTATTGGCAAGACTGTGGGGAACCTGGCTCAATCAGATCCTGCTGGTGTAGTCTGCTTGGGTTTTCACCATATTGTGGTTTGGATCCAGAATGCTCCCAGAGCCTCATGCGTTGAAGGCTTGGTCCCCACTTGGTGATGCTATTGAAGGTGTTGAACCTCCAGGAGGTGGAGCCTCCTTGGGGGAGGGTCCCTGGGTGTGCACCCCTGCTGAGGCTATTGGAATCCCAGCCCCTGTTCCTCATCTCCTCTGCCTGTGGTCTGCCATGAACTGAGATGCTTTGCCCTACAACATGCTCCCTGCCATGATGCTCTGACTTGCCATGGGTCCAGAAGCAATGGAGGCGAGTTACCATGGACTGAACCTCGGAAGCCATGAGCAAACATAAATCTTTCCTCCCTTAAATTTATTTCTTTCAGGAATGAATTATAGTAAAAATATAGTGAATGTTTAAATTTTCCTTTAAAATGCATTATAGGAAAAGATACATTGCCATGAATCCCCCTCAGAATACTCTCCTCTTTTTGAACATTTATCCCACCGTTCTTCCCTTTTTATGAAGCGGTTCTGGAAGTTCTCTTTTGTAAATGTCTTTAGTTGTGCTATTATGGCTGCCTTGATGTCCCACAGTGATTCCAAATATTTACCTTTCAAGGTCATCTTGACTTTGAGGATGAGCTAAAAGTTGCAGAGTCCCAGATTCATTGAAGAAGGTGAAAGTTTATTAAAATACTTCATGGATTATTGCACAGATGAGAAAAATCAAGCTGAGAATAATGACCTTCTGAAGGTTGTGAGAATTTCTGTGACAGACCCCAGTCACAGTAGCTGTCATATAAAACAGAAGCTCAAGAAATTAATTGTTGGAAGAAAGAAGGAAGCAAGAGTATTGGTGAGGGACAGCATGGGCTCTCCCTCTATTGCCGAAACTCCTCATGTTCTTGGCCACTTAAAGGGAAAGCAAGTTGGGAGAACCAAGCTTGATCCTCACCTCCCCACTTAGTTGTATAACCTAAGCAGACCCTGGACTCCTCAACTTCCACCTCCAACCTCACCTACTCAGGTTAAAATTCGAAAAACAGTATTTTCCATGACACAGAGTCACAGTGAGAGCCAAATGGGACTACACATGGGAAAGCACTTTCTAAGTTATGGAGTGGCATACAAACTCATCATCCTTTTTTAAAAATGTGTCATCCCATACTGACTTAGGAAGCAGATTATTAAATAAAATATTCACCTAATTCAACACATGGGAAAGCATTGCAGTTGGAAAAATTAGCTGCCTGGGAGAGGGAAATCCATTTTGATTTTCATCTCATATCACTTACTGACAAATTACAGATGCATTTCAAAGTCAAGTATAAAGTACATTACAGGTGATGCTTGACTTACAATAGTTCACCTTATGGTTTTTCACCGTTATTATGTTGCAAAGTGGTAAGCGTCCAGTAGAGACTCTCCTTCAAATTTTGAGTTTGAATCTGTACCTGAGCTATTCTCCCACGATGCTGAGCAGTGGCAGTGAGTCACAGATCCCAGTCAGCAACCCCATGAAGGGAACCACAGGTGTTTGACTGTGTCTTATGTTGCTAAGCGACACTAGCCTGCAGGTCAACTGTAGTCAATGCACTTTTGACTTAGTGATATTTTTAACTTAGGATAGGTTTATAAGGTCATAACCCAATATGTTGTTGAGAGACATCTGTGTAGGTATATCATGTAATATTACACAATTAAGAAGAATAAGATAAAGCTATGTGCACTGGCATGAAACGATCTCTAGGAGCTAGTGCTACAGGAAGAATATCAAGGAGTAGAATGATGATATGTAGTCTATCTATATGTATTTTACTTACGTACAAGTGCCACATCCTAGCATGTGCACACATACACGCGTACATATGCTGCAAGTTTAGAGACAGTATGAAGGGTTCATGTCTCCATTGTTAGCAGTAGTTGACTCTAGGGAAGGAAATGCAACTGTGTATAGACGTGGCATTTTGATTTTTCATGAAACATTTCATGCGTGCACAGATATATGCTAATTTATTGTTTAAATGGATATTTATTAATTTCAAATTTTAAAAACAAAAATGCTTTAAGTGTGAAAAGGAAAAACAAACGTATATAGATATGATTTTTGTATACAAAAAACCTTTGCAAACTTAAAAAATATACACAAATCATAACAGAAAATATTTCTGGAATTAACTAAATTTTGTGCTCTATATGTCAAAAATAACATGATTAAAAAGAAAACAAAAACAGGATAAATTAGCACCAAAAGGATAAAATCATTTACATTATAAAGTATTAAAATCTTTTAAATGAGACTGCACCCCCAATTTTTTTAAAAGTGAACCCTAAACTTCCAGGTCAGACTCTGAAATGAAACACACATTTGATATTATCTCCTATCCTTATTTCACAGACAAGAAACCACACAAAGGTGGTGAGTCTCGTGCATGGTGTAGGCACACTGTCAGTAAGGAGGAGGCCTATCTGCTCCACATACCCCGAAGTCTCCTGCCACTGCAAGGCCCCCAAAAGGAGCGGGTGATGTCAGTAATTTACCATATAAACACCCTCTGCATCGCTTCCTTTGTCCAAATCCTAATGCTGTGTATCTTCCCCAAATCTTGCAAAACCCAAATTCCTATTCTGTTATTTACTTATTAACTTCCTATTAACTGACACATAAAGGTTCTATGTATTGATGAGGTAGTGTGTTACCTGCAGACATTGAGTAATGTTCAAATATGGTTAAACATAGTTCTCTTCAAACATTTATCATTTCCTTATGGTAAAAAACCCAAAGTTCTTTCTTCTGGCTTTTTGAAATTTGCAGTGCATAGCGATTCTCCAGTTACCCCACTGTGCAGTTAGCATGCAGGAACCTCTTACTCTTATCTCACCCTGAGGTGGGACCCGATCTCTTCGCACCTCAACCCCTACTACATCCCCAGGCTGGTCGGGACTGGTCACCGACCTACCCGATCAACCCCTTCAGACTCCACACGTGAGTAACATCATGCAGGACTTGTTTTCCTGTGTCTGGCTTATTTCACTTAGATGATGATTTCTGGTTCCATCTAAGGTGTCACAAATGACAGGCTTCCATTCTTTCTATTGCTCACTACTGTTCCATTGTACATACGTGCATGTAATATGCACTATATTTTCTTTATTCATCAGTTGACCAACCCTTCAGTTGTTTCCATTTCTTGACTGGATAGCGCTGCAGTGAATACCGGTGTGTAGATGTCTCTTCGGCACATTGATATCATCTTCTTTGGATACATAAAAACCCAGGAGAGGGATTCTGGATCATCTGGTAATTCTATATAAGAGCTGCCAGGCCGTTTTCCATATTGGCTGCACTAACGTATCCTGGCTGAAATTCTTTTTCTGCTCTTTCGGATTCCTCTTCGAGTTGGAGTTGAGGTTCGCCCACCCTCTGAAAGGAGAAGTCCAGGTACAAAGACGTCTGCAGTTTCCGCACACATGCGGTGGCCCTCGTATCACGGGGGGAAGCCCATCCGTGTCACATTTGTATTTGAAATGATTTCATCACCCCTCAACCTCCCTGGACAGTCCCCGAGGGGTCCCCGGCTGCTCTCTCTTCCTCTAACTGGAGGGGCGTCGGGGTTTACCCTGTCCAGCCCGGGAGGAAAGTGAAACCCAGAGAAGGGAAGTGACTTCTCCACAGTGACAGGGACTCTGCCATCACTAACCAAACTGGGCCTGAAGGCCCTGCGCTTATCAGAGAACAGCTATTGGCACGAATTTGGGGTAACTATGTCCCTGCACTTCCAAATGGTGTTTTTCTGTTTCCACCTGTGACTTTTTTTGGTTTCCAGTGGGTGGCAGAAACTTTGCAAGCAACTAGTCCCTCCAGGTTCCTCCCACCACGGTCAGCCCCGCCCACCACTGGTGGCCACACCCACTGCAATGGCCACCTGTGGGAGAAGGAAGGTGGATCCCGCAAGGCCACCGTGGACTCTCCTGACGTCATGCAGAACAAAAGAGAAATCCTGTGCCTGATAACTCACACCTGGTCCTCAAGCTGATTTGAGACAGTGGCGCGCAGTTTCTTTTTTTATTGTCGCTTTTTTCGTTTTGCAATGCCAGGGATCAAACCCAGGGCAGGATATTAGTATGCCACCACTCCCCAAAGAAAAAGCAGCTCTGCGTGTGCAGAGAGAAGAGTACTGCATGACAGGCGGAAGTAGAGTTCTAGGTAGAGCTCTGCTGCTGCCCAGAAGACTCGAGCACTGCATTTACTCTCAGTATTTACCTGTCAAGTTGGCAGAATATTGAAAATCTGGATAGGGATTAGATGAGAAAATGTGGTGCTGTGCCTGGCCTAACCTGGGTTGGGGCATTCCTTAGAAGGTCAGGAGAGGTCTCAAGTTCCAGCTTCTACTCCAGGCCCTCAGTTTCCTCATCTTGAAAGTCTATCATCATGCTGGCATTACCTTCCCAGCAAAATGGACTGAATGTGTGTCTCCCTTGCCTGGTCCCAAATTCATATGTTGAAGCCCATCTCCTCCGTATGAGGGGATGTGGGCATGGAGTGGGTAGTTAGCTTTAGAGCAGGTCAGGAAGGGAGAGCCCTCAAGAGTGGAAGCAACACCCCAGCAAAAGAAACAAGCAAACAACAACAACAAAAACCACCAAACAATAGCGATACAGGCTTTCAAAACAGGATGACAGGATCTTAATAATGGTTTCATATTATGTTGCATATAATCTTCTAGAGGTGCTCAGATTACCACATACAGGCGTGTAAAATCGATCAAACAGTATGAACACCAACGGTTCCTTCCCATGAACTAATAGAATTAGTGGTGCTATTATCTTAGCTATCTTGTGTGTTTGCTTTTTCTCTGTTTCTCTTTTTCTTCTGTTTTTGCCTGTTCTTTCTTTCCCTCACCCTCTCCTCCTTTTCTCCTCCCGCTCTCTCCCTTTCTCAGGGAACTGTTACCTACAATCCAGGAAGCAGGCCCTCACCAGACCTTGATCTTGTCAAGTCTCTGACTGAAAAAAAAAAAAAAAAAAAAAGAATTCTACTTATTAAAGTAAGTAGATAAACTGAGAATCCTGCTGGGTTTTCTAAGTAAAATTGTTTCCTTAGAAAACACACAGCTGTTTTCATTTGTGTGTTGTGTATTTCTCGATGACTATTTTCTTTCAAGAACCTTAAAAGTAGTAGTCAGAACAGAGATAGTATAATCTTCAAAGCCCAAAATACTGACCATCTCACTCTTTCCAGATAAAGTTTGCAACTCTGCTTTATTAAAGACCTTATATCCTTCTATCATAAATGACCACAAACCTGAATCTGAACACTGAAAATTAACTTTTTAGCTCAATTCAGTTAAGATTCAAGACCCGGTAGTTGCAACTGAAACCTAGCTGAATCCAAAGATTGAAAACAAGAGGCTTCTCTGCATTGCCTCTGGCTTGTGACTTGGTAGTCTTGAAGCTAACTGTAGATTAAAATAAGTCTTTTAAAAACTAAATAGATAAACCTGGGGTGTAGCACAATTCTAGCGCCCTTGCCTAGCATACACAAAGCCCTAGGTTCAATCTCTAGCACTGCAAGAAATCATACATGGGATACATAAAGTTGCTGGTCATGGTGGCACATGCCTGTAATCCCAGCACTTGAGAGGCTGAGGCAGAAAGAATACTGTGCATTTGAGGACAGCCTGGGTTACGAGTGAGACTCTGCCTCAAAAAAAAAAAAAAAAAAAAATCCCACTAAACAAAGCCAAAGGTTTTCAAAATCGAAGGTGGAAAAATCAAATTGAGGCCACACTAATAAAAGAGTTAGAGGCCGTATTCTAGTCCTCAATCTGCCACTAATTAGGTGCATGATGAGGGCAATCACTTCATTTCCTGGAGCTGTTATTTATAAAATAAAGGGCTTTCCCAACTTACTCAACATCTTGAACTCCTCCTTTGCAGAACCTGCCTCCTTAGCTATGAACATTTTGGTCCTGATCACCTGTAAAATGCTTCTCCACTTTAGAGCTCGGCATACCATTAGAATGTTCAGTGATGCCCCGTTTCCTTGCAGCAATGATGTGAGGGCCAGGAATTAACATTCCAAGTGCTTTTGGTTCTACTGCATTTTAATGATATCCACCACGGTAGTAATTTATCACCACCTCTCTTTCCAAATACATAGATTAGTGTAAGTCCATCCATCCAGTGAGCTTCTCCCATCTGCAGTGGGAAGAGGCAGCCCCCGGACAGCTACGGAAGGGACCTTCATCTTGACTTACGTGACAGCAGCAGTGATAGGCAGATTGGCTTTCTGAGTTATGCTTTCTTAAAGTGGCATTGATGTGAGTTTACATACCCTAAACTCTGCTATCAGACACCTCAAGGATGGCTTTATCCAATTAATCCATGAAGCAAGCAGATCTGCAAGGTGCTGCCAACGACGGGGATCACTGAGACCCAACAGCATATAAATCCTGCAGAATCAGGGCCGTGATCACTGTCCCCAAGCCCCAGCTCAGCATCCAAATCTGTTTATCCCTTCTGTGGCAAGTTCGTCTGCCTGGACGGCAGGCCCTACGCTCCTCCCCCGTAATGCCCACTTAGGGCAGTGACCCCAGTTGGCAGTAAGAGCCACATGGACTGCGGTCAAACAACACCCAGATGAAAAGTGCAGCTGATGGCCCAGCCTTTCGGGTCAGTAGCTGCTGTGCACAGCTCGCTCCCTGCCTCCCCCAGTTCAAATGCCAGTCTGATTTCTCTCTGGAAGCGTCCCAGCCCAAACATGGAACAAAAGTTCCCTCTGACAAACTCATTCGGGTTCCAAGTATGTTTTTATGTTTGTTGGCAAATAGAACTGTCAGCAGCAACAATAACAACACTGTTTTCTCTCTCCCAAAGCTACTTCATTTCTTCATATTTGTTCCAGGGCTGGAGCTGGACAGATGAATAATGTAAGCTAGGCCGCTGGCCCCTCGCCTGACCTCATGCCTCCAAAAGCAAACACAGAGGTGAAAATGGAGACTTGTTTGTTTGAACTTTCATTGCTTAATTTAAAAAAAAAAAAAGAGGAAAAGGGAAAGAAAAACAAACCTCCCGCCATCCTACTTAATCAATGGAGACACTAAAGGGTTTTCTTTTTGTCATTCTCCCTCTGTCCCCATTTCTCACTTTTGGAAAAAAGGAGCTAGAGCCCTCTACTGGCGTGAGGAACGACGCCAATTTGTCAATCACCGATCTTACCTTGCCATCGTGTGGCGATGTTGAGGATACACAAGTCTAGGTAAAGCGACCCCGAGCATCGCAAGACACAGGACCGCAGAAAATGCTTGGTCTCCCAAATATGTAGGCAGTGTTTACATATTTAAGACATCTCAGGACATTATATCATATTGCTGGGGGGAAACACAGATTGTGTCTGAAGTCTGGACGTTGGCTTTCTATTTAAGCACCCAATGACTTTATGACGTCACGTTTGAGCAAACTTCATTTCAGACTTCAAATTCAAAACTTTCAAATCTCATTTTTACAAACTTGTTTTCTCATCTGTCAAATGGAGGTCATAATAAACATATAGTTACTAACGCTTTATGAGGTCAACACAAGACGATGCAAATAAAAAGTAACTTTTAGTCCCGGGAGTATAGCTCAGTGATAAATACAACCTTAAGCTTGTGGGAGGCTCTGGGTTCAATCCCCAGCATAGAAAAATACATAAATAAACCAATAAAAATTTCAAGTATTTTTAAACTTTATAGGCATATACACCTACATATACTATATAAAAAATTCCCAGAGAAGTAGGATCTATATTTACCTTGATTAAACTCAGAAACTCTAAACCTGTTTTGATGCTTTACCTTGTTAGAACATAAAGCCCAGGCCTCAGAATAAGACCAGAACTTTACACTGTTACATGCTTTTCTACTTATTTTTTAAAATTTTACTTGTTTATTTATTTATGTATCGGTTGTTTTGTTTTGGTTTGCTTCATTTTTGAGACAGGGCCTCACTGACGTATTCCAGGATGGACTTCAACTCACTTTGTGGCCCAGGCTGGTCTCAGATTTGTGCTGTTCCTCTGGACTCAGCCCCTCGAGTGCTGGGATTACAGGTATGCACCTCCACACCCAGCTCATATGCTTTCCTAAATTCTCTCCGCTCTCATTTTTCTGATTTAAGTGAGTTTCTACAGCCTTTCTCCCTAGAACCAGCAAAGGACTGATAAGGAGCATGTGGCTTTGGGAGGGTAAATAAGTCTGCTTGCATGGCATTGCGAAGTGCCCGTTAGTGTCAGCGATGCCTCATCTTTTGTTTTCCCGTTTCTGGGGCTGGGGGTGTTTGTTTGTGGTGTGGGGATGAAACTCGGGGTCTTGTGTGTGCTAAACACATGCTCTACCACTGAGCTGCACCCCAACTCTAGCTCATCTTTAGAAAAACACAAGCCGGACAACACAACTCCAGGGGCCCCTGGAGGGTGTCTGTGCCACACACAGCCGATGCAGGATGACTCATCAGATACAAGATGAGTTTGGCCCATGCTTCTGTGCAGCTGTTTGGTGGAAGCCAGGAATTTCTGGTGCCACACTTAAGACCTGGTGGACAAACCCAAATTTCATAGTCCTCACCTCTTGGTCATTCCAATTCTGCTTGGGCTGGCAGGCCAGCCTTGGCTCTGGCCTTCCTGACAAAATGGCTCAAGTACTAGCTGGCCTGTTATGTGTCCTTTCGTAACTGAGTTTAATCTTTCCTCTCCTGATGTGTAAGGTAGGCTGAGGGCACATTTGGCAACGGATCAATAGTTTTGCAAAGAGAAAACAGCACGCCAGCCAAAGGGACATGAAATCCTCGGATGCATGGTGAGGACGTATGACTCAGATTTCCAAGCCATCTTCCCTCCGGGTTCTGGTACCGCCACATTCACCTTCTGTTTCCAGTTGGGTTCACCTGGGCCCTTCTCTTAGGATCTAGCATGAGTCAACACCAATCATATGTGGTTTAGCCATGTGGGACACAAAAGGAAGAAACAACCTCTGTCTCCAGGAAGGCCCTATGGTTGGTCTTGGGGTGGAAGAAAGGTGTCCCCCTGCTTTGCAGAACATCCAGGGTCTCTCTTAAGCCCCCTAAGGGGCAACTTGTCAGAACTTCACAATTAGACAAGCCATGTATGACTCCCACTTCACTCACATCAGATGGCACCAGACACTTCCACAGGGACCAACCTGGGCATGGAGCCCTGGGGCTTTCTCCTCCCCAGGCCAAATCTGAAAATAGGTTCTTTCTCTTTTTGGTTTTTGTTGGTTTGTGTGGGGTTTTGATGCTAGGGATGGACTCACGGCCTCTTACAAGCCAAGCAGGTACTCTACCACTGCACTGACTTCTTTCTGTTGCTGGGACAGTGTTTGTATCCAGGGTCTTCCCTGGGGAAGGTGCACGGGGGTGAGGTTTTTTCCTCAGATATGACGTAAACACTTTCTGTGAGTCACAGGGGAGTGGGAATTAAGAGTAGGTGACCAAACCTGAGCTGAAGCACACGTGGCCTGGCAAGGGCGAAGGTGAGGAGGGGCATGATCAGGCTGCTGACAAAGTTGAGTTTGCTTTGGCAAGTCGGAAAAGGCAGGCCTTGGAGGCGCATCTGTCTGGGTTTGACTGGCAGGTACGGCCGTGCGGCCCAGAGGTTGTAGGTCAGGGGTCCTGACCTCTTAGAATGTGCTGTGTGGCCAGATGCCTTCCCACCCCCTTGTTCACCCGTGACTGGCAAGTGTTTGCTTGTAAGATTGGGAAATTTGATGGCAGACAAGCAATGGAGGAGGGGCATTGCCAGTTTTTAATACCAAACAATGCGTTAATTTACTCAGATAATCTTATTTTGGGGATAATCCTGTAGATTTATTCAGGATAAGCACATTCATATAACCCAGTAGTTAAAATACCTGAAACCTGTATCAGATTTTACAAAAATTTGAGATGGAGTAGGAAGGGGAGGTTTGGGAGTTGGGCTTGTGGCTTAGGCAAGCGCTAGTGACTGTCTTAAGACTCTGAGTTTTTGCATCACACACGACTTCTCTCTAGTGAATAATTCTCGGTTATTAATAGGCAAGTGTGACTCCCAGCCCCAGCCCTAAGTTGGCTGTTCACATTTAAATGGGGATTCTGGAGTCTGGCAACATTAACAAAAACAACTGTGCTGTTATTTATATTCTTATCCCCACATCTAATTCTTGGCCTTAAACACCTTCCAGTGCCTGGTGTTTATATTGCTAGACCTAGTAATTCTCCCGCTACGCTACAACCTCTTCTAAGTGTGAGAATTAACAACGGCTGGCACCAGAGTATTTTGCTAAGGAAAAACAATTCCCTGGGTTCATGGCTGAGTGGAAGATGAGCCATGCTCTTGAGGACTTGGGTGTCAAGTGTCCTCATGACTAACTACCAAGGATGAGGTTACTGTTCCGTGTAACAAGGGAAAGGCTGGGCAGCGATGGACAGAAATGGAAGAGAGGGAGAAGACCACCAAATAACACTGACCAGGACCCTAGAATCTTTCCCAGGGTCTTCCAAATACATCACTGCCTCACGCGATTTCTTACTGTGAAATCCAAAGAAGGGTCCCAGCTGCGTGTTAGGATAACATGGTCCAGGACTGAGGCAGCCCAGGGAAGGCTGGACTCCTGAACAAGGGAGGCTGGGAGGCTTGGGACCACTGACTCACAGAAGCCTTTACGACATCCTTGGTATCTACCAGTTCCAAAACTGAGCATCTTGAGACAATATCACCTGGATAGTCTTAATTGACATATAAAATTGGAACTGTCATACAAGGGTGTTCATCATAGAGTTATATATAACTGAAAATGTGGAAAACTAAATGTACACCAAGAAGAATCTGGCTAAATAAATTAAGGAGAACTCAGTGGGAAAATAATATACAGCCACTATAAATATGCTTTCAGGGCTGGAAGTGTAGCTCAGTTTAGCATGTGTGAGGCCCTGGGTCTGATCTCCACCACCAGCCACCCCCACCAAAAGAAAAGTTTCATGTATTTTATATTTCAAAAAAGCTTTTTAAGGAATCTTGAATGTTTTCACCACAAAGAAATAATAAATGTTTGAGGAGAAACATTGTTTAGCCTGTCTGAACATTTCGTAATATATACATGTACCAAACTATCACACAGTACTCCACAAATATGTGCAATTTTCACAGATCAATGAAGAGTAAACTTTTCAAAGAATATGGAATGCTCTGTTTTTGTTTTCAATCAGCGGCCTTTTCTAAAAGAAAAAAAAGACTAAATTTTAATACAGACCACTCCAGAGGTTGTAGGATTTGTTATAAGTGATTTGTCATTTTTGTTTGTGTTTTACTTCCACATGTTTTCCAAACTCTCCACAATGAGCAAAATAATTTTAACATCAGGAAAAACAACCATCATTTCTGAAGAGTGGGAGTGTATTTTGTTTGGGTTCGTGGGTTTACTTGGCAGAGGTGTAAGAGACATGAGCAAGAGGCCCGCTACCCTAGGGTCATGTTTGGTCATGATCTGTTTGTACCTGCTTAAGTGGAGATAACACTTGTCTTGCAGAAAGTCATTTACCATTTTGAGGGTTCTCCGGTCTTGTGGGGGAGGAGAAAAGAGGAAAAATAGGGGCGAGAGAAAGGAAGCTGCAAAAAAATATGTCTTGGCCTGCTTCTAAAATGGGCTTGGAGGAAGGAAGGGACAAGAAAAAAGACTAGAAGGGGGAAAATAGAAACAAAGCTCTTGCAAATGAGCAGGGGAGGAGGAGTTGAAGGGAGGGGAGGGAAAAGGGAAAAAACAAGAATTGTACTTGTAAGTACAATTCCTTGTGATGAATGTGATCATTACGCATATATAAAGCACACAATAAAAAGTGGTGAAAGGAAAAAAGACAGGTTTTGAATTATTGGGTGATTCCTTCCTAGTAAACTTTTCTGTGCCCCTTATTTTCTTCACCAACTCCAAGAGGTGACAGTGGGACATGGATGTGCTGACAACCATGTTGGAGAGACGTACACATGTGCGTGCGTGTGTGCGTGCGTGTGTGTGTGTGTGCATGCACACACAAAAGGCAGTAGCTCCTTTCTGTGTCTTCCAAAAAGTTATCTGGCATAAATAGGGACAGAACTCATCTGGGGAGCCTTGACCCCTGGCCCTCCTCTCCACGACTCAAAACATCGAGGGAACCCAGATGATGACACACAGTAGGCTGGGACACAGTGGTTTCCAAGTCTCCCCAGTGCCAGGTTCAGAGTTGCACAGGGCTAGACTTGACATATTATGATCCCAAAATATGTGAGGAGGAAACAGCAGGCTTTCTGGGTCAGCCAGGTGATGTGTTCAGCCAACTATCCCACCCCACACTTCGATACCACAAATACACAACTGATCTTCTCGACATGGTCCACCAAAGAATAGGATCACAGCAGTCCACAGCTAACTTTGGAGACCACAACATGATTTAGAATCAAGTAAAAGTTTTGCAGCCTGTGCATGTGTGACCCTGCCACGTCACCTCAGCTCTGCAGGCCTCAAGAGCCTCACCTTGAGGGTGAGGGGGCTGGGGACTAGAGGACCTGCAATGTACCCTCAAACACTAGCAGACTGTATTGGTTGTAGACGGTATGTGCGTGAGAACGTGTGTGTGCATGTGTGTGATGTTTATTTGCTCAAGTGGAAGATAATGCGGCTTGTGTGACAATTTCAATGATATTTAACCCTAAGGTAGAAATGAAAGGAAATCGCCATTGGCTGAGCACCTTCTCAGACTCTAGGACTATGCTGAATATTTTTACCACTACTTAGCTTCATCTACTTAGCTCTTACAGTAACCCTGGTCACTCTGAGACCCTGATACATGTTTTTGCAGTTTCAACAACCGGTGCTTGGAGGTGAAGCGACTTGTGGAAGCTTTGTCACCGGCCATCGGAGGAGGCACAGGTGACAAAGTGTTCTCAGGGTGACTGCAAAGCTGTGAGTTTCCAATACAGCACAACTTGGGGACCCTTCCCCCTTGGGCGGGCCCTTTGGTGTTGTGAGATGAGGTGCAGCATCACCTGGACCTTGTCACCATGGTCCTTCCAGGCACCAGTGCAGCTCCTCCGAGCTCCCGCCACTGCTGCCCCAGGGCTGGAACCACTGCAGCAGCTGCCCCTGGGGAACTGGAAGCCAGAGGAAGGGTGGTTACACCCCAAAGGTGAATGTTCCATCATTCTACCCTCCAGGCCACATCGCCTCTTGAAGCCAGTTTTATTTGGGAGAAAGTAAACTCCAAAAGTCTGACATCCTCTTAGCCATTTAGGGTGTCTAAGGCATTGAAAAGCAGCTAACTTGGGGGCCAGCAGGTCGTTCTGTTGCTATTCAGCTGTGAGACATTGGGAAAGCGTCCAACACTCTTGGAGACAAGTCCTTGCCTCTGGAAAAGAAAGGGCAGAGAGAAGGTGACCTTTCAGGCCTCCTCCACAGCCCATGTCCACAGTGTGGCCCAGACTGGAAGCTTGAACAGGTGGCCTTCTCACCTCAGAGGCTGTGTTCTGTGGAGTAGTCTGCGTTCACCTTGCATGACTTTTCCGAGTTTGCTTCCTCCTGGCAGTACCCAGCGCTAGCCTCCTTCTGTTGGTATGCATGTGGCTTGGTGACTGCAGCGGAGACCGAGCACAGAGCCGGACGGCAGCCAGCACCTTCCGAGAGGCACCGATGTGCCCTGCGCGGGGGGCTGCCGGCTGACCTCGCCCACAGCTGCCACCGTGATGCAGCCCAAGCTGGCAACGCTCGCTGACGACTCGCAGGTGTGGCCTGCCACCAACCCCACTGGCCTCTCAGACACCACCAGCTGGCCCTGCTGCCTTTGCCGTTGGGAATACTGGCACCGGCTCCAAGGTCTGTGTCGAGCTGTTGGGCACTGGATGCCTTCGGAGGAGCCTTGCACGGAGGAGTTCCCGCAGGGTGGTTAATTTCACCCCATCTCACAGACGGGCAACTGTGGACACAGGGCATCCTCACCCTCCCAGAAGGAACCCAGACCAGGTGTCCATTAGGGCAGAAATAAAAGCTTCAGCTCTCTCTCATGGCAGAGTAAGCTTTTGTAATCGGTCATGCATCTTTCTGCCTCTTGAAACTTTGTTGGGTTTATATATAGCCTCCCTCCTGTCCCTCTGAATTCGGCAGGCCTCGCCGTCAGCCACTGGGCTGAACACCTGGAACTCTGCGGGGATTATCATTAGAAGGATGCGAGGCCAGGTGTGGTTTTGGACCAGAGACCTATTGGAATAGGGAGGCTTTCTCACTTTCCAAGTTTACTCCGCTCAAGTTAAAACAATTAACCTCCTTTCCCCTTCAAACAACTGTTCTCTGCAGCTTTCTACTGGCACTATCCAGCCCGAAGACACAATGTCAAAAGTGGACTCTGTCTACTCTTCCAAACCTTCAATGAACAGGGGATTGGCCTGTCCTTGGGATTCTTCCTGCCACCATTGCCTTCTTTTCCTCACCAGTCTCCCTCCCCTTGTAACACAAAATCCTCCAGCCAGCAGGGACTTCCGTAACGCTGGGGTCAATAAGGGATCATACCAAAAGGGGGTTTGGCCAACCTCAGACCCCACTCAGTTTTTGAGTTTTCCAAGCTGCCCAGCAGGGAGGGGGGCCCAGGTGGCAAGGCCACCCCCACGCTGGGGTCTCAGCTCTCTGAATGGTGTTGCTTTCTGCAAATCCCTCTCCTAAGGCGCCAATATCATGTGGGACTCACAGACACACCCTCAAAAACTATTGGCAACGTTAATATTCTCAGGAGCTCACCTAGCTCTTCTTGCATAATACTGCAACTAACATGAATTGACTGCTTGTGCCGTGCTGGGCGCAGTGCTAGGCGATTCTCACGCACTAACGGCCTCATTTAATCTTCACAACAATCCTAGAGGAAACACAAGAGAGGAATTTGAGACTTGAGAACTAAATAAACAGCTCAGGTCCCACAGTTCCTACACGCGGCAGAGCTGGGGCTTGAGACCCAGTCTAACCTGGCAGGCGAAACAGCTGACCAGAGACTGAGATCTCCCAGATTCAAAGGCTCAACTATAGGTGTCAAGGCATTGCCGGGGGCACAAGGAGCCCCTGCCTGGAGCAGAGTTTGCAGATGATGGGAAATAACTGGTCATAGAAAACCAAGTGATTATCTTGCATAAATTACCTAACTCAGTGTTTTTCCAACTTGACTACATATTAGACAACTGGGAGATTTTTTTAAATTCAGAAGACAGTCCCCATTAGGGACTGCGTATCTGTGTCTCCCAAAACTCATGCATGGAGACCACAACCCTGGGTGGGATGGCATTATGAGGCAGGCTTGTATGTGTGGGGGTAACTGGGTCACAAAGAGGAAGCCCTCATGATAACATTAGCATCCGTACAAGAAGGGACAGTAGGGAGAGGGCTGTCTCTTCTCCCTCTGCTTTGCACCACGTGCTTTTCCAAAAGGCAGTCACCTGCACACCACAAACCAACCCTAACGGCATCCTGACTTTGGACTTCTGTCCTCTAGAAGCGTAGAATAAGTTTCTGTTGTTTAAGCTATGCAGTCCATGTTATTTTGCTACAGCAGCTAAGAAATATCCCTGGTCAATGAAGTCCCAGTCACAAGAAGTTTTAAACAGTATTTTATATTTCCAACAATTTTAATTTGTAGAAAATTTGTAAATACAATACAAAAGACTTTTCACTGATCCTATCAAGAGTAGTTTGTCAAGTACCACCTCATCTTTCTCAACACATTCTGCATCTGTCTTTTCCAAACAAGGATGTTCTCTTATGTAACCTCAGCATAAATATCAAAATCAGGAATCAACATCATCACATCTCTACTAAGGGATCCTTAGGTGTAATTCAGGTTTCACCAACTATTCCAGTAATATCCTCGGCAGCAGAAGAGTCCAGTCCAGAATCACAAGTTGCATTTCCCCAGTCTTTCCTCCACTTTGATGACCTTGACACTCTGGAAGATGACCTTGAAGAATGTCCTTCAGTTTAGGTTGGTCCAGCTTAACTCACAGGCAGATTCTGTGTATGGATCTTTGGTGAGGGTGACACAGGAGTGACGATGTGGCCTCATTGCATCTGGCAGGTGGCTCACCATTTTGATTTGTCCTATTAATGAAAGTATTCACTTGGAGCACTTGCTTAAAATGATGTGTGCCTGGCTTCTTCTCTGTAAAGCTGTACATATAATTCACATAAATCTCAAAAATCATAGTGCTAGGATGAAACAGCAAGCAGAACATTTGTAGTATAATATTTATAAGAATTGGAAAACAATGATACAAGATACTGTTTAAGATGGAGGCAGCAACACCCACCTTTGCTATGGACAGTGGATTAGAAGGAGTTGCAGTAAATATGTCAGTCTAGGCAACTTAAGTGCAGGGAATATTGAGGGGCAGGGGACTGGAGCTGGAGGTCTAGGTGGGGGGAACAATAATTACTTAACAAGACAGCTGGGGTGTGGTGCAGTGGAAGGGCATTTCCTCATATGAACGAGGCCCTGGGTTTGATCCCCAGCACAGATAAAAATTTAAAAGGAGCATCTTTTAGGGCCAACGGCAATAGCATGCTATGAATGAATGATTAATGATTAATTAACCTGTTTCTGTGCCTAGGAGCAAAACTAAAAAGTTGAAAGTAAGTGAGGTTCTTTGAGAAAAGGTCACACGAACACCAGAGTGAGCTTCTTCATTCTCAGCCCTCTCTAAACCGATCCCTGTGGAAGCGACAGGGTCTCAGCAGCAGCAGATTTTCACTTCTTTGCACCCTATTTACCTAAAGTGAACAGCCTGTGCCTCTGCTCACCTGGGCCCTCGCCAAGCCGCCCAAGGGCCTCCTTGACTTTGGTTACCCCTATTTTCCATGATGCCCTCCTCAGTAACTGACAGCCACGGAAAAAGAACAGAGGTGCCCAGATCAGGAAACATGAGCTTGGGTCCTGGCTCCTTACTAACTGTGTGACTGTGAACTCCTCTATGTGATCACTCAGCTCCCAGAATGGTACCCAACAGGGCAGGGTTAGCGTTTGCATGTTGACTATCCCCAAAGGCCCATGTGGTAAAGCCTGGGTCCTTAGGTTGGCATTGCTGGGAGGTGACAGAAGCATCAAGAAGTGAGAGGTCTTCAGGTTATTTGGGGGGAGCCATGGAAGAGGATTGTGAGACCTCAGTCTCTTCCTCTGTCTGTTTTTGCTTCTTGGCCATGAAATAAGCAGTTTGCTGCCCCACACACCCCCTGCCACCGCCGTCTGGCACCCTCACCAGGAGCCTGAACGCAATAAATCCACCTCATCGTGGACCAGAACCAGGAGCCAAAATAAACCTTTTCTCATTAGAAGTTAACTCTCGTATTTTGTTACAGTGATGGAAAGCTGACTAACATGGGCAGTTTGGAGAAATAAATGAGATCTGGCCTAAAGAAACATGGCCACATAGTTGCTCCCTCTCCCTTCCTTGGAAAGAATCTCATTGGTACCTGAAGTCTTTTTGTCCAGAATTCTAAACATCCTCCAAAGCAGTGCTTGCTCCCCACCTGGGGCTTTTGGAAAGTGGAGTTTTGCTCACAGTATGTGCACTGTTCTCCCTCAGTGACTGTACACTGGGCCAGGGCAGTGGGAAGGAGAAGGGCCCAACCACAGGGGAAGCAACTGTGGTCCAAGGAGCAAGCTCTAATGCTGTGGGCAGACAGCTCCTGAAGAAGCGTGTGAAGGCTGCAGCTCCCTGGTGTCCACTGAGCTCCAACAGAACCCAGCACATGACTTCTCTACGTTTCCTTTCCAGAACATGGCACAGGTTTTCACCCACTCACCAAACCCCAAGTCCTGAAAGGCCCTTAGGTTCTTTTACCTCAGCACTAGTCTGGTTTTTGTTACTGTATTGAGATACCTAAGACAACTAAGATTATCAGGAAAAGAGGTCTAACTCACTCACTGTTCTGGAGGTTTGAAGTTCCCAATCAACCAGTCCCACTGGCTCAGTCACTGGTGAGGACCTAATATGAGGAGTGTTTGTGGGAGGAAGTGATCACATCTCAAAACAGGAAGTCTGGGTGCCATGGTCCCTTCAGGGGGAAGCGCCCAAGATCTAAGGACCTTGCACTGGAAGGCCCACCTCCCCAAATTCCACCCAAGGGACCAAGCCTCCAACACATGAAACTCAGGGACACACTCATACACATCCAAAGATGCCAACTCTCTTACCTCTTAAGTCTAACCAGCAAACCACTTGTAAGTCTCTCCTGGCCATGCCTGGTTCCATCTCTGGGGCCTCTGTAACCATCCATGCCCTTAGCATCTTTTCTCCAGCAAGGCTGTGAAATGTCCTGTTTTCCCTCCCTCCTCAACTGCCTGCCTCCCCTCCGCTGCAGGACACCTTTCCAGTCACCCTTTCCCTCTCACAATGTCCAAAGCCCTCTTCTTGGCATTGGCCTAGCCCTCCAGCTCCTACCCCTCATCAGAGTGACTCTCCCAACAGCCTTTGCATGGCTGGTCCTCCCTGTCCTCTGCATCTTGGCTCAGCTGTCATCTCTGTGGAGTGGCCTTGTCCCATCACCCTGTCTGAGACAATTCTAGATAGCCTGTCTCATTCAGTGGCTGGTGGACTTTCTCTCTCAACAGCCGCCAATGTGTCGGAAACAGCAAAAGTCTGTGTGCAGCGTGAACAGCATGCACCCATCCTCTGAGGTTCATGTCCATCCGGAAGCCCAGGGCGGAAGCTTATTTGGGAATAGCAGACACGTTCTTTGAGGCAAGAATCCAGGTGAAGTCACACCAGACTAGAGTGGCACTGCATCGAAGGGGAGTCCTGATCAGAGACGGAAAAGGACACACAGAGTCGTAGAGAAAGCCACATGGAGACAGAGTCCAGCACTACACTGCCATAGGCCAAAGATGCCCGAGGCCACCAGGGCGGAAGATGCCAAGAAGGGTCCTTCCCAGAGCGCCCAGAGGCACACATCCTGCTCACACCTTGATCTTACACTCTGGCCTCTGGAACCCGCAGAACCTCCATAGTTTATAGTGATTTGGCCCAGGAAACCTGTACACTCCTCAATAAGCATTTGCATAATGGAGAGCCAAAGGCCCGAACCCCTCCCTGCAGTGCATTGGGATTTGGAAATGACCCTCAGCCTCCTGGGCGCTCAGAGAGCTGGCCACCTGTTCACTTCTCCCTGTGCACACAAGCTTCCTCCTCTCTGGAAAGCTTGCCTCCTCTTCCCCCACTTCTCTGAAGTCAAGCTGGGGTGCAGCCCCTCCAGCCCAGAGAAAGGATGAGCAAGTCCCAGCCAGTTCCGTGCAGCCCACCGAACCAGGCTCCCTCAGCCCAGCGTGGCTCCTACAGAGAACCTCAGTTCTCAGGCAGAGCCCTGTTCCTCAGGCCCCAGGCAAGCCCAGCTCATTCTCAGCCTCCCCCTGACCCTGCTGGGCCCCCTAGGGGCTCTTTTGCCGGCACCCCAGGACAGAGTCCTGCTCTGGTCATCTGTGTCTCTCTCCCCACTAGAGGACAAGCTCCTGACTCCAGTGACTGTCCTTCTTCGTCCCCAGATACTGCAGGGGCTTTGCAGCCACTGAGCGGTACCCTCAGCACCCAGGCTGGGCCAGGCCCAGGAGCGCAAAGCCTGGCAGTGTGAGGCAGTGCTCCCTTCCCTTCCTGCTCAGGGGAGGTCAGTAGTGACTGGGAGATGGGCGAGCGTTGGTGTCACGAAGCACATGTTACTAAAAGCAAAGGAACAGCGAGGTGCAATGATGCAAACCTATAATCCCAGAACCCTCGGTGGCTGAGGCAGGAGGATCACAAGTTTTATCCCAGCCCCAGCAACTCAGTGACTTAACAAGATCCTCTCAAAAAAAAAAAAAAACCCTGGGATACAATGCCAAGAACCTGGGTTCAACTCTAATAATTAATAATAATAATAAAACAAATGCCACATATACATTAGAGGGGAAAAATAGCACCTTGGGGAATCTTTTTCTTTTCCTTTCTTCAGGATTTTTCTTTTTAATAGAAAAGGCAGGTGTGGGTCCCAGACCCCACAGAGAGGTCCAGGGGGACCTGAGTCTGCCAGCGCTCACAGGCGGGCGTGGCCCCTGCCCTCCTGCCTTCCTACAGGCTACGTAGGTCATCCACCTCGGTATGTCCACACACCCACCAAGCGCCCTGCGTGTTCCTCTGCCCCAAGTGCTAGCACAGGAATAATGCAACGTGGAGCCCACAGCCAGGTGCAGGGATGGGTGTTGGGCCAACACAGCCCATGCAACACACAGCAGTGCACTGTGAGAGGCACCACAGGATGCCACACAGGAAAGCAGGGCGGACCTCTGAGCTGGCAGAGGGAGAAAGAGAAGGGGTCTCTGAGGAAGGTCATCCTAGCTGAGGTGGCAGGGTGCCAGTGTGTTGGTTAGGAACATGGAGAACAGCAAGTGCAAAGGCCCTGAGGTCTGCTCAATCAAGATGGGGAGGTCTGCATGGCTGGAACCACCTGGAGAGAGGACGGCGAGGGAAGGAAGCTGGGTCAGATCCACAGGGCTCTGAAGCTCACCCTAAGAGTAGGAAAGCCATAGAGGAGTCTTAGGTGGAAGACAGGGAGAAGCACCATTTGATTTCTCTTTTACAAAGATCGTCAGGGCCAATGGAGATCAGGAGGTTGGGCTGGGGCAGTGGTGACAGCCCCTGGCTTCTGGGAGCCCCTGAGTAACGTGGGGTCTCCTGGTGGCCGCGTCAGGAAGCTGCCCAGCTCCATCTTGGTCTCGAGTTGTGACGGGGCTGAAAACCACTGGGTTTCCTCACAAGTGGATTAGCTGCTTCCCACCCCTGGTGAGGGCAGCTGTGGGGCCACCCTGGGGTGCAATAAGGATTTGAGCCCCAGGGTGTGGACAGGTGGGGCCATTTCTTCTCACCCAGCAGAAGCAGTTTTGGGGTAGGCAGAGCCAACCTGTCTAATTGGCAGGGAGCCAGCACTGCTGGACAACAGGCCAAAGGGCCAAGCAGAGGGACCGGGAGGG